>BMAV01024671.1:0-24944 GCA_019973955.1 Trichonephila inaurata madagascariensis | reverse complement strand
CACGAAGAATAAAAACCCCTTGGAAAAAATTTGGGATTAATCATTTTTTTCTCATTTTTCTGCATTAAAATGAGCATGATTTTCAGGAATTAATTGAGAGTTAAAAAGGTGATAAAAATTTAAAATTATCAATACAAATTTGTTTCCGAAATTTTTTTAAAAGAAATGCAAACTGATGAGCGAGTAAATGCTCATAAAAATTTAAAATTTCCCCGGGGGTAGAAATTCATTTGTCGGATGTCGCGCTCAATATCTTGACAATTTTTTTTTTGAATGTTAGAAAGTTCTTTTTTACATCCTTTAAATAAACAGAAAGCTCTTAAACATTTTTTTTATGCAGTCATTGCAAGCAGCAAGCCAAAAAGAGTTTCCCGCCGCAGGGGGGACGGTTTTTTCCGGTTTTTCATATTGAGACACATTATGGTGAAATTGACATAAAGATTAGTAATAAAAGTCCTTTTCCGTTCTTAACTCGGAGCTTAAAATTTTTTTCTAAGGGACTGATATTCAGATTAGTCATGGGATGAAAAAAGAGAAATGATTGAATGAAAGTTATTAAGAAAGCAAGCAGACCAGACCCAGACTGAAAAGGGAAAATGGGTTTCCCCCCAAAAAGGGGGAATTTTGACCGTAGCGGGAAAGGAGGACCTAAGAAATGAGTTTCAAAAAAAAAAGAAGAACGAAGAAAAAAATGTCGGATTAGGCTATAAAAAAAAATTGGGATATATCGTTCTTTTTTTATTGTTCTGCAATCAAATGTACATGATTTTCTCAATTAATTATAGTTATTGTTTGATAAAAATTTTAAAATACCAATAAAAAATTATTTCCAGCCAACAGAGTATAAAAAGAAATCCCAAAGATGAGCTGGTAATTATGCTCAATTTCATAATTAATTTCTCGGATGTCGCAAATTTTTGTCAAACCCCTTTAAGGTTAGACAATTTCTTTTTTTAAGTTTCTAAAAAATCAATAAGCTCTTCATCATTTTCTTCAAAGATTCATTAAAAACCCCATATCCATAGCAGCAGCTGCAAGCCCTTATGGGCGGTGTTTTTAAGCGGTGTGCAAGAAAATTATTTTAAGACAAAAATTTTGAATAATAACTTTGTTCGTTTTTTCTTGGGGCTTTTAACAATCTATAAAGGGGCGGCAAAAATTTAATATTAGTCGGTGATGAAGAAAAAAGAATGATCGGACATGATTGGATGACTAAGAATAGCCAGACACACCAGAGCCAGATTGATAGGAAAGAAGTTTCCAGCTTTGAATGGGAATTTAAATTCCGTAACTGGAAAGGGGGACCTTGAAAATGAACTTAAAGAAAAAGAAAGCAGGCACGAAGAAAGAAAATTTGGCATTAGGCCATAAAAAAAAATATGGATCTATCGTTCTTTTCTTGTATTGTTCTGCAATCAAATGAGCATGATTTTCTGCAATTAATTCAGATTTATCGTGTGATAAAAAAATTTAAAAAATACTCAATACACAATTTGTTTCCAGCCAACAGTGAATAAATAAATGCAAACTGATGAGTTGAGTATATTTATGCTCAATTACATAATTAAATTTTTGAAGGTGGGCAAGTCATTTGAATGATTTCTCGTCCAAAAAAACTTGACAATTGTAGGCTATTGTAGGCAAAACTTGACTATTGTAGGCTAGAAAATGCTCTCTTTTTTTCGTCTGTTAATAAATCAAAAAGCTTTTCGATAGTTTTTTCGAAGCAGTCACTAGAAGTAGCATAGCAGTAGCTTTAAACAGCATAGGCGACGGTATTAATTGTATTGGCGTGCATATTGAGACTCATTCTGCAATTGTGATGGAAAGTTTACTAATTATATCTAGTGTTTCGTTTTTAGGTCGGAACCCTATTACAATCTATAAGGGACTGCAATTCAGTGTTAGATCGGGTGATTTAAGGGAAAAAAAGATTGATTGGACATAGTAGAAACGATTAAGAATCGCAAGACAGGCCAGAGGCACACCGATAAGGAAATAAGTCTCTAGCTATGAAAAATAATTCAAACATAGCTTGGTAAGAGGAACTAAAAAAATGATCTAAAAGTTAAATAACACATTAAAAAAGAGCAGGAACGGAGAAACAAAGTAGGCAATGGAAAAAGGAAAAGTAGATACATTTTTTCCTACCCATTATTTTTGTAATCAAATTTTGGGGGTTTATTCAACAAATTTCTAATTATCGGGATAAAATTTTAAAAAAAATACTCAATTTGTTGTCCAACCAACAGTGTATAAAGAAATGAAAATTTGATAAATGAGAAATTATTTTTTTAATTTTTTTTGTATATGTATATATATATATATATATATTCGAATTTTTGGAATAAAAAAATCATTTGATTGTCGTTAAGCCCAAAAAGTAACTTTTTGTTTTCATGATTGGGAAATCCTTTTTTTGTACGTCTGTTAATAAACCAAAATTTTTCCCGAAGCAGTCATTCAGAGCATAGCACGTAGGGGGGAATTTGGTAGTCGGGTATAACAAAGTTACAATTCATATAAAGATTAGAAAAACCTACCTGTTCTGTTTTGGGTTTTCAACTTATTACACTCTTTGGGACTGAATTCAGTATTAAATGGGTGATTTGGGGGGGGAAAATGGAGAATGTTTGGACATAGCAGAGATGATTAATAATAAAACTGCCCGGGGTTTAGCGGAAAAAGGATTTTAAAACCCGGTTTTGGGAAGGGGGGCCAGCAAAAAACTAAAAGGAAAAAAAACAAAAAAAAACAAGCACGGATAGAAAAAGTGGGAAAAATGGATGGAAACAAAAAGTGGATATTTGTCTTTTGTTTCAATCAAACGCATCATGATTTTCGGCAAATAATTCATAATTATCGCGTGACAAAAAAATTTAAAAATACTCAGTACCCATTTTGTTGTCCAACCAACAGTGTAAAGAAATGCAAACTGATCAGCTTTAGTAATTTGCCTACATATATGTATATATGTTCAAAATTAAATTCTCGAAGGTAGGCAAATTATTTAACGACACCGCGTCCAATAGCTTAGCATTTTTCTGTCTATCGATGGTTAGAAAATGTTGCTTTGTATACGTCTGTTAATAAATTAAAACGCTCTTGGCAATATCTTCGAAACAGTCATTACAACAGCTGCAGAAGCATAGGCTACGGTATTCATGGAAGTGGCGTGGATATTAAAACACATTATGGTGAAATGATATAAAGATTGGGAATAACTGCTGTTCCGTTTTTAGGGTTTCAACTTATTACAATGTGGGACTGCAATTCAGTGTTAGAGGGGTGATTTAAGGGACATGGTACGATTTTAGACGAAAAATTTTAATTTAAGAATTTTCAAAATATTTTGGATATCTCCTATGTGTGTATGCTATGTAAAACCGTCTCTTTTGGGGCTAAAAAAATTTATATAAAAGTAGCCATTTAATTTTAAGAAAAAACTTAAAATTTGTGAAGTGTTTTTAAAAAATGTACCTCCTACAAAAACTTAGGTACACGCAGAAATTTGATTTGCTAGTACCTCAAACTATGTATACAAAAGTTGATATGGGTTCAGGATAACATGTTTGGGAATTGGTGGAATACTTTTTATGAATGCTTATTGAATACCTTTAAAAAATGAAAAAAATTTCCGAGTGCATTTATTTTTTAAAAGTAGTTTTTGATTAAAAAATGCATAAATTTTTGTTTCATGTACTATTTAGCAGTTGGTAAAAATTCAAAGCATTAGGGACAATAGAAAAAAACCCTTAGAATTTTAAATGAAGACAAAAGTAATTTTATCTTTTTGAGATAGTATAATTTTTGATTTGCCATACGGATGTGAATAAAAACGAACATAAAAGCTATCATAATTCTGCGTTTTTTAAGTTTAGAGCTTTAAGTTTTGTGAGGTTATAGAAAGTATATAAAAAATAATTTAAACTAAAAAATTAAATTTGATTTTTTGACAGATTTTTGTCAATTGAATCTTACTGTGTCGCTTAATAAAAAAATAGGGGAATGATTGGACATAAGAGAGATTATTAAGAATAGCTAGACAGGCTACAGGCAGACCGATAAGGAAATAATGTAGCTGCGAAAGAGAATTTAAACCCGTAGCGAAAAGGGGACTTTAGTAAAAAGCTAAAAGGAAAAAGCAGATAAAAAGAGCACGAATAGTAAAGAGTGGTATAGGCCATGGAAGCAGACAAAGTAGATATATAGGTCTTTGTTCTGCAAACATGCATGATGATTTTTTGCAAATTCATAATTATCCGTAATAAAAAAATTTAATACTCAATACCCATTTTATGTCGGAACTTATTACAATCATAAGGACTACATTTAGTAATATGGTTTTGGGAACCCTTTTTTTTAGGGGCATTAGAATACAACCGACTACGAAACCTTTTTTATTGTGCGATGTGTTGACTATAAAACAAGTCTGAACGTTTTGGTTTTTTGTGGATCGGCTTCCTTCAAAAATTTTTTCTATATACTTTAAATGGATTCCTATTGAAAGGCGATTGTTTGGTCGAGTTCCACTGTTAAAAACCGAGCAGGACAAGGGGATTACTGTACCCCCCGATAGATTTTGGTAATATATTTCAAGAAAATTGAAAAACCCAAATTCATACAAAACTAGTATAAATTATTAAAAAAACAAATTTTTTATTGAAGATCAATTTTAAAAAAACGCCCCCCTCCAAGAATTACCAAATTTACGTCGGGACAAGGGAAAACCGTTTATTAATAAGAAGGGACTGGTGTATAAAATTATCAAAAATTTTAATAAATTTTCCCCCCCAAAAGCCCTTTAAATTTTACTTTTATTAAAAAGAACCCAATAAAACTAAACCCCCCGGTTTCCCAAATTAGAAAAAAAAGAAAAATTTTTCAATTTATTTTAAATTTTATACTATATATTTTAAATTGTTAAAAACAATTTATGTCGAAGCATCTATTTGTAAAACATATACGTGTGTATTTAAAAAAAAAAAAAATTGTACATTGATTCAAAATATTCCCCAAAAATTAGTAAATTTCTAGATTTAATTTAATTAAAATTAAATTTTTTCCTTTGCTTACTTTTTGAGTATTTATATGCTGCAAAAACATTTTAGAACGTAGAGGTAGTAATAAAAACCTTAAAGGGAAAAAACGAAGTACGAGTTTGGGGAAGTTATCAAAAAAAAAAAAAAAATCCTCTTTTTCATGTGATTGTGAAGTTAACACCCTATTTATTCATTATAGGGAAGGATTCATTTATTCCCAAAAAGAAAAAAATTTGAGAATCTTTATACAAGGAGTATTAACCAAAAAAAAACGGTTTCCCGAAGGATTTTTAAAAAGTTTCCCCAATAAAAAATTAACCAATGTTCCCAAAGGGAATAGGTTTAATGGAATTGTTTAGAAAGTGTGAATACCCATATGCTGAATTTAAAAAACAAGATAATTTTTTCTGCTGAAAACTTTTTTGGGGCCAAACTTTACATCAAGAAATATTGAAAAATTTTACATACAAGCAAAAAAAAGGGATAAAAATTTAATAACTTCTCCCCCATTTTTTAACAAAAAACAGTACAATTTAAGTTCAAGAAAAAAAAATCAAACCAAAAAAAAAAATCGTTCAGGGTTTTCCCCGGGAAATATCCCGTGGCTTTTTTGAATCAGTTTTTATAGTATCCCTTTTCTTCTACGTTCTCTTTTGACCGTTCATCTTTTTTTCCCTTTGGGCCCTTTAATCCGGGGAATTTTTCTTCCTCCTCCCCAAAGGTTTAGGGGTGGGCTTTCATTTCGGTTTTTCCTCCTGGAGAATCGAAGCCCCTATGCCCCCGAGCCCCTCCAGCAAAAAGACCCATGAAGTTAGCTTGTGCACCCATTTTGTAATCTACTGGAATTTTCGCTTCTTCCTCCGTCATTTCTGTATCTAATGGAAGAGGCGAAATGCTACGAGATGTACTTTCAAAGGATTCCGATTTTTCCAAACTCGCGACTTTTGACATTGGGCGTTTTGGCTTTTCCCCGGACGAAGGTCCGGTTTTAGGTGAACCGCTTTCTTTTGATGAACTAGTTGTAACGAAAGAGCGGAGCAACGTTCTCTCTGAAGTTGGATCACTGCGACTGACCTTAGAAGGCGCGTCTATCGAGCTCCCTGCACTCCCTTCCCTTTTGCCGAGCTTCACCGGGAGATATGAAGTCTGGTGATTGGACCTCTAAAGGCGATGAAGTAGTAGATCCGGATGCTAATGCAGAAAGATATTTTTCTGAAGCCCTGTCAGGATCTTCCACTTCTTCGGGGTCAACAATTCTCTCATAAACCAGACGTGTTCTTTCCTGGCTCAAATCTTCCCCTATATCACTAGCAAGAGCGGATGGATAGCTTTCTGACGAATGCTCGCTGTCTATTACTGCTCTTGCACGAGCTTCTCTCCCAACTCTCCGAGCCTGTTCTATTCGCCTTTCTTCCTCTCCCTTCTTTCCAAATCCCGGAAAATATCTAAAAAATTAAGATTACTCAAGAAAGTTTGTAGCACAACATTTTATGGATTCATATTCAGAAGTACAGATACCGAGGTCAATCCATTCCCGATTCAAGTTATTTGCATTATCTCAGTGTCCAAAACTACAGTGTTGAATCACAATTTAGAAGATTCATTACAGCAGCAAGTAAAGAATGCAAAAGAGACGTATAGACGTTTCTGTAGAGCAATTAACAGTACGAAAATAAGATAGTTTCCCGTACCGACGAAATTAGGGAATGTTTAAAATTTATCATTTTATGATGGCGGAAATACGCAACTGAAGGAACAGACCCTGAAAAAAAGCCCAACTTTATTCCCGTTAAAAATATACACCTTTCCAATAATTAAAAGCAGGGATCAAATATATTTGGGCACGCAAACTTTATAAAAGCTAAATATTCATTAATGCATTGGGCCTCTTTCGTTTTACGATTTCAGCCTTTTTGGGTAAAAATTTTAAACACTTCCTTTCATTTATTTAATTCTTAATAAGAGTAAACATAACTGATGGAAGTCTCTCTGCAAGCTTCCTGAATTCCATTTTCCAAATGTTCCAAAACAAATCTGGTCTAGTGTCTACAAACATGGACATTGTTTCGTGTCCTCCCGATGAAGTTACAAATTTGAAAATTTTTCCTTAACGTTTCGTTTCAAAATATTGCGAGTCTTTTTCTACCAATTAAATGGATATTTCGAAACATCCATCCACTTACATTGGTTTCCAGAGAGCACGCGATTCTTCACTTAAAGTTTAGTATTTGCTCAAAGACATTAAAATTCTACAAAAATCTGAAGGTTCTTGAATGCAGGTTATAGCGAATAGCAGTCAAGCCTTTCAAATTGCCACAGTAATTATTTTTTTCGGTTAATCGTCCACGAAAAATATGTTTAAAGTATTTTTACTGCATCTTTGTTTAAGACTGCAAATAATATTCCTAACGATTTATCCCAAGTTTAGGAAACAATCGAATGACCGTACACTTTGGGTTTTTTCAAAAATTTTGTCTTTCGAAGTAATAAATTTGGGAATTTCCGGATTTTTCCAGCGTACCCAATTAAAGACTTCCCAGATTTTTCCTGTCCCAAAGAATAAAAACCCTCTTGCCCGGTCTCGAGTCGCCCGCGCCAGGAGAGAGTTTCCGACCATGAATTCCCCACGTCAGGCGTTTTTTGTCCAGAAGGTTTGTAGCCACTGTAATAAACCCCTGAAACAGAAGCAAAATTAAAATGAGGTTAAAATTTTATGCAGGTTATCTGGCAAAATTGGCCCCTTTTTGTTTTGAATGTTTCCAAATTTTTATCAATTTTATGTAACCCAGTAGTTTTATTTTTTTTAAAAGTTTTAGGTTAAATTTGGTTTTTATATCACTTTTTTTACGCCACCCGACGATTTTAGCCTGTTAAGGGGTACCCACCTATGTACAGCGGTTGTCATCTTTTTCCCTAGTTCGAGAAAAAAAATTAATTTTCTTCCAGGGTCTTTCAATAGTAAATGTCTTTATCAATATCAACGGAACTCGGGGCACAGCATGGTACCAATCCCCGGGAGTTTTCATCGGTTATATTTTCCCCCATTCCGTCTTTCAATTGGAGCTTTTTTTTCCGTGTTACCGCCCTAGGTAAAAGGGAAAACGCCATTAAAAAATAGAAAAATTTCATGTTAAATTTCTAGAGGTCTGGAAAAATAAACACTTTCAAAAAGGTATAATTTTTTTAAATTTAAAAATTTAATATAATTTTTAATCCCTTTTTCACATTTATAATGAAAGGGGTTCAGGAAAATATAAAATACAATCATAATTTTAAATATAAGCATTAAAAAAGAAAGTTTTCTATAAGAAATATTTATTAGGTTTTATGTCACGCATGCTATTTTTAAAAAAAGAATTTTTACGTAAGTTGATTTATAAAGTTAAGTGTATTATTATTATACTGTAGGTATTTTTATATAAATAGAACTTACACATATTTTAATAAATAAATACATTTAAGAAAATTACAATATTTGACAAATATTTTGTAACACAAAAAGGTATTAATACTAAAATTAGGTGGGGTTAAAAAAGTATGATGCTTTTTTGTAATTCTATAAAGTTTTTAAAACAGAGACTACTTTTTTTGGGAAATAAATTTTTTAAACCAAATATATATATTCTCAAATCTCCAAAAAAATTTAACACCCGAGACTTCTTAACGGGGTGGGGGATTATCGGTCGATATATTTTTTAAAAGTTTTTTCATTTCTAGCAAAAAAGGTTACTGAATTGCATTTTCATCCAATTACTAAAAAGAGCAAGATTTCAAATTAAAGAGAAAGTTTGGGCCCAAATTACTTTGAAATTTCCCCAAACTACCCCAAAGTTACGAATGAATTCGATTGTTGGGATTTTTATGCCCCAAAACTCTATTAACGTTTGAAAGACTAGTATCGTGAAAGTTGCCAAAAATTTTTTGTGAAGAATTGTTATAAAATAAAAAGCCCAAAATTTTGCATAAAACCCTTTATATTTTATGGGGGTTTTGGTTATCAAAAAAACAAAAAGGCTTTTAACCTCTAGAATCCCCGGGACGAAAGTCAGTCGGTACGGGAAAACTCGGTGTTAAATGGTCAAAAAAAAGCACGTGCTTTGGGATAAAAAAAATTCTTTGGTAATGCGGGCCCTTGTGTTCAAAATCACCATCTTTGGGAAATAAAAAAGACTTTTTCCCCTTCGGGCCCAAGTTTCAAAAATGTCTGTAAAGTCGGTATTGGGTATAAACTTAAATGTATTTTAAATTTGCCCCCCTTTTTCCCCCCCTTTTTTTTAAAAATGAGAATCTATTTTTTTTGGCCTCCGCCTTTTTGGGTTAAAAATTAAAAAAATATAAAAACCGGGTTTTTCGGGAACCATTCAAATCCTCCAGTTGGGAACTTTTAAAAATAAAATTTTTTTTTTTTCTTAATGTATTCAGGAAATTTGGGAAACCCTTTTTTAAAACAAATTTGAAATACTTTTTTTAAAAGGGGGTTTTTGGTAAAAAAATATTTTTTTTTATATCTTACCAAAAATCCGAAAAAGGGGGTTAACCCTTTTGTTCAATAAATTTAATGAAAACTCAACAGTGACTTGCTTTTTTTAAATCTTAAAAAAAGTCGTTTTGAAAACTCTTCTAGTGGTGCAAATTACTGACAAAATGGGAATGGGGGGAGCCCTTCAAAAAAGTAAAAATTTCAATTCAGGCAAAAAGCCATCAGGGTGGGTAGAAAGAGAGATAAAAATTTCCCGACAGATGAACTGAAAGTTTATAAACAGCCATTGGAATGTAGCAGGAAAAAAAGTAGCTTAAAAAAAAAAGTGGGTATTTTAATTTTCAAAATTTTTCGACATATGAACCGATGCACTCTGATGGTGCCACCCATTTTAAAACTTGGTTCCCGAAAAAAAGTCCTCTGAAAAAAGGCCAATACAAACTCGGCAGTTTTGTTTCTACCCCCTTCAGAATGCGATAAAGAGCTGGGATTTTCAAAATATCTTTACCTAAATTGTTGGAAAAAATTTTAGGAAAAAACCCAATTCTAACGAGTCAATTAAATTCCCATAGAATTCAGTCGTAAAACAATTTTAAAAAAATAGTTGATACCCCCCTGTAAATGAAGCTTAAAAGGAAAAGCTGGGGCCAAATACGATATGTATCGGACTATATATCTAGGTTGGAAATTAGCATAAGTAAAAAAAAATATGCCCTTTTTCTTTTTTTTCATGCGTTTTTGGGCCCCCGAAGCTCGTAGGCCTCCCAGAAAAAAAAAAAGGTTACCATGAACATTACATCGAAATAGGTTCATAGCATCGGGGGAAAGGGGATTTAAGTGTAAAATAAATTTCATATTTTAAAAGCCAAAAATTCCCTATCCAATTTACCCTTTTTAAACCCCTTTTCTGAAAAATTTTGAATGTTAGTTCCCAATCTTGCCCGGGTTTTTTATTTTTGTAAATCTTTAATTTGCGGGGCCTCAATTTTTTCCAATCAAGTTTTTTTTAGCATGGATAGCAAAAAAAATTCAAACCGTTTTTAAAACTTAAGAAACTTGATAGAATTAAGCATTAAAATTTAAACCCCCTTTTCTCATTAATATCAAATTAGTATAGAATGAATTCTGCAATGGATCTTTTCGAAGCATCTTGCAAATAACAAAAGTCTGCAATTTTTTTTAAAAAAAATTTTTTAATCTATAAACACGCACAATGATTTCATATACAAGTTTATAAAATATTGAAACTTTCTATAACCAGAATTACCGTTTTTGAAAAATTTACAGTTAATCGAAAAAGTGCCGAAGTGTACAATTTTTGCTTTCGAAAGGTACTAAATAATCTTGTTTAATAACCGGTGGTTGCAAAGGCTTTTAAAAATTATCTTCCAACCTCTGGATGTAAATTAAACTTGCGACCCCGTTTCATTACAGCAATCGAAGGAGCTTTATATTATTTAAAAGCCTCCTCGAGAGAAACTAAAAATCTGTCACAAAACTCAAAAAACAAGAGCATGTGAAGAGAAGTAGTTACAAAATATCTTCAGGAGCTGTTGAATGTGACGTTACTCTTGTCAACAGTCCCCATACAGTGGTGGCCAAAATTGTGGACACTTTTTAAGTTATTTTTTTTAGGGTAGCTTATAGCATTTTGTGCACCGTAAAATTTTCCAAGTATTTTATATCATTTTAAAGAATTTAATGCCGAGTTCAATGCAAAAAGAAATTTAAATATTTCTACGCAAAAGTTCGCTGCAAAACTGTCGTTTTTACATTGGATCCCGGGATGACAGCAGTAAGCCATTGGAGCTTAGTGAGGTTGCGTTTATTCTTTATTACAGCTTTGCATCGATGTTTCGTCGAGTTGAAAATTGTTTTAAGATCTTCCTTCATTATTACACACATGATGCAAGGAAACAATTATATCCTCAATGCGATTCATTTTATTTCATGGGTACCTCATTCGCCCAAGATTTTTTCAAATGGTGCCACAGGCTTTGGAAAGAATCGAGGTCATGCCTGTTTTTTTGGCCAGGACAATAGCTCAAATCATAGAACGATACCGGTCTTTCAATCACTTTACTGTGGGGCAAGGAGCGGAATTATGCTGAAAATAAAGCATTGTTGGTAAATAGATTTTTGATGGAAAGCAGAAGTTTGGGTTCTACTATGGTGTCAGTGTATTTTATGACATTCAGTGTCCCATCAGTGATAGAAGGCACCATTATTGCGATATGCATGACCAAAGGATAAAATAATGTTGGTATCAAAGATGCCTGATGCAGCTTCTGCTATTCTACGTCCGCATATTTTAGCATCACTACCGAATTACGACATTTTAGTTTGTCCCTCAACTTTGTGACCAAAAATCATTTGTCCAAATTTAAAGTGTTCCATTGTCTACTGTAATTTTTTTTAGAGCTGCTGTAAATTTTATATACTGCTTTTTCGAATTCTACCTTTTAGTCTTGCATCTGTTAATCTACCCGGGATTTTTTGAACAAAACCCCCACATACCAAATCACTTATATGTCCAAAAATTTTTTTTCCCCCTTGAAACCATTTTTTTTTTTTTTCGTCACCAAAGATGGGGGACCTTTCTTTAAAAAATTTCCCCCCTGACATCTTAAACGTTCGCCCTAGATGTAGCACAAACACCCAGTTATTAACAAAGGAAATACATTTCTCGTCACAATCGTTTTCATCTACTTTTATTTGGATATCACTGCTTTTTGATTAAAAATCATTGTTAATGTGTTCCATTGTCCTGAATTTCTTTAGCCTGTAAATTTAATGCCCGTGCACCGTTTGAAATCTTGTCCTGAATGATACCCTTTATGAACAGAAACACAGCAACTAAAATTTATATAAAATTCTTTTCCCCTCTGTAAACCATTTTTTTTTGAAATTTTTAGCCTATCATTAAAATAAATGTCTGTAATAAATAAACGCAACCTAACTAAACCCGATAGCTTATTGCTATCAGTATTCAATGTATAACGACAGTTATTGCAGAATATTTTTTGCATAGCAAATATTTAAATTCTTTTTTGCATTGAATTTAGTATTAAATGTTCTTTAAAATGATACAAAATACCTAACATTTTGTGCAACGTAAAACGTTCCAACTTAAAACAATTTAAAAAAGTGTCCACAATTTTGGCCACTACTGTAGAGTTCATTTATGAATTCTGAACCATTGGTACTTTTACAATAGTACTTTACAAAGACTGCAATATGAATTATGTAAAATTATAATTATACGACCACACACTAACATAGAAGACACCTTCACGAGAACTTTCTATAATTACTTGGGAAGTTCTGCAAACGCTTAATTCCCCCAAATCAAATTATCAACTCAAAAAATGACCAATATGCCCGATCAACGCGATAGGCTCCGAAATGATCAAGTCTCCTAAAGGAAAGATAGTCTACTCACCTGTTAGATAAGCAACTGAAGCATACGTTCTCCATGCATTGACACCATATTCTTCATAGATTACATCAAGACCTCTGTAAGTTTCTTGGGAACCTTCCTGTTCTCGTGGAGCAAATCTATTATATGGTAAGAATAAGAAACGATGAATGTTTCTACCACGATACCTAGCTGCTAATTGGCCTTCCTGCTTGTTCTGCCCCAGAAGCACCATCTCCTCCCCCAGAAGGACCATGTCCTTCCCCAGAAGGCTCATGTTCTGCTCCAGAAGGAGCATCGGGAGAGGCTCATCGTCGTCCTCTTTCGGTTCTTCAGGAGATTCGGGATCTTTTTTAGAGAGACCAGGAAGTTTGATTTGCAAAGGAAGGTCAGGGTCAGTATCTAGTTCGATCTCGAAATCGTCATCAAAGTCACATTCGACTGGCTCATCGGATAGAGGACACGGTATTCGAGGTTTTGCGAGTCGGTATGCAACTGGAATCCAAGGTTTCAAATCCTCTTTTCTTTCACTGCGTCTCCTGTCGAATTCTGTCGAACAAAAGGCATTTAGATTTAAACTGACATTTTATACAATTAAGTAAAAGTATTCCTTTTTGGAACTAAATATCCCATTTCTACAATAAATTTTGATATTTGGAGATTAATCTACCTATATATTCTACCATAAGTCCTCTGAACCAAACCCAACAAGATCAACTGCGCATTTTCTAGAAATAAAATCAAATGTAGTTAAGCAAATACTTTTACCATCCGATATTATTTAGTCTATTAGAATCTGCTGTCCAAGACTAATATATTGTATTTAGTACTCGAAACTCCCCGATTTGCAAAACCCTGAAAATATGCTTAAGAGTAAACCTTTGAAGACACTTCCTGAAATTAAGTAATGGGTTTCCTCCAAAGTTCTTTTGATTTCATTTTAAAACCTTCAAGGCTAACATTAAATTGACAAATTTCACCCTTAATCTCGATGGAAATACTGGTGAATAAATAAACCAATATCCTTTCATAGAACTTGAAAGGAAAAATTTAGCGACCAACATTCTGAATTTCAAAGCAAACACGCAGAAAATAGACCAAGTATCAGACATTCAATTGTATGTATTATTTGTTCAGAATTAATGGGGTTTATTTAATTAAAACTTAAAACTTCGGTGTACTTGAGTTTTCAGGAACTTTGTAGTTTTACCATAGGGCACAGTCATTGTAAAAGATACCAGACCGTTTACAAATTCCTTCTGAATGCTCTCTCAAAGAATAAAACAATTTTCAATACTATAGACACTTTTATGCAATCGATATAAATAATTTTTTTTCTACAAAGCGAAAATAAATAGCTATAAAAATGAAGTCTTCCAAGTAGAATTTCTAGAAGAAATATTGTACTTCTACGGTACATCATTTTTAACCGCAAAATAGTTATTATCGTAGTTTACAGAAACTTCCATCTGTTTGCATAGGAGCAAAGGTGAAAGTTTCGTTATGTATTTAAAAATTTGAAGATGTTTAACATTGGATCACATATACAGAAACTTCAGGCAATTGAGTATTCATACCCGAGATTAATATGCTTCGTGCAAGTTTCCTTAGACTATCAGTAATGCTTCCTTCTGCAGGTATCCTTGGTTCATCTTGAATTAGAGTATCGACCCAACCTAGAGATTTAATAAGAGCAACTTACTAGGCAAGTACTTGCATAAACAGTTACCGATAAATTATGCAATAATTGTAATATACAGTTAAGAATGTAATTGAATCTTTAATTTTTGGGCTAAAAATAAGCTTTTACCGTATTTACTCCAATATAAGCCGCACTTTTACCGTGTTAATGCTACAGAATACATCAGGCGCGGCTTAGAAACAAAGACGAAACATTTGTTGGATGGAAGAATAAGAGTTTCCACCCGTTTTCAAAAGGAAAAATGTAACCGTCAATTCTGACCACTTGCATCGATGACTTATCCCATTCCGCAGTTTATCTTCAGCATTCAGTCTACCCTAAACCTAGTTGTCTACTCGTATTTAGGAATTTTATATTTTCTTTTAATTACCTAAACCTCAAACGATATTGATAACAGCATCAATACGAGTACACTGTGACGCAAGTATAAAAAGGGAGACTGTTTTATAGTCCCAGAAAAATTAAAACAGCAGGGGTCATGAAGAATTTGGCATGAAACAAATGCGTCGATGAAAACAAAACCCACTATTCGTAAGCGTTCAATAGCCTTTGATATTTTCTTTACCATTCTTCAAAAAATAACAAATTGGATGATGGCCAGAGAAAACGACAACGTGTGTAGTGGAAAATGGTGACACGTCAGCGCACCAGAATTCCAGAAGTCAGCTGTATTTGACTTACGATGGGAGTGACAGATCATTTACGGAACATATGGGTACTGATGGTTTAGAGTAATTATAGGCTCATGTATTTCAAAAGTTTATAGTACTGGTAAAATAAATTAACTTCCAGTTTTTACAATATGTGAAACGACCGATATCAGTGAACCTTTACAAAACTTTCAATGTGTGAACAATTGCGGGTGCGTCTTAGAATCGATGGCGGCTTAGATTCGAGTAAATACGGCATTTACAGTTTGGGTAGTTAGCGATTGCAATAAAATTTACAAATTTCCATTGCAAAGAGAGTTGTGTACATATTGCGTTTTTATTGTATGTTATGACCAATTTACTTGGGATGAATTCACAAGAAATGCTGATAAATCAAGTTTAGTTAGTATCCTTGGAGACCATTTTAAAATTGCGGCAATATGGCGACAAAGTGCGACTTCAAATTTACCCAAAATCCCCTCAGCACTTCTGGTTTTAAAATCGTATGAATGGTAACGACTACACTTTAGCTTTTAAAGAAAATAAATTTGATAGTTATAACTGGTTTTGATATTAAGCAGCACACTATCTGGAATTAATTTTGAATTAATGAGTAAAGGAACTGAAGTCTTAGATATCGAACAGAATTATCTTTTAATTAAAATATTTGGGTGAAAAGGGAAACGTTTAAAATTTCTCGCCGCTAGATAAAAAGCGTTACCAAAAGGTATTTGACCACATTTTGGCGAACTTTATCACTTGGTATCAAATAATTTGCCACCAATAAGTGCATCTAAATATAGGATCCCAAATTCCCCCATTTCATTTAAATTTTAATATTCAATATAAACTTTGCTTAAATTGAAGTAATACTCTCAAAACCAAAGCCTGAAAACCAGTGAATAAAAGTGATGGCGAGACCAACTTTGAACTTTCCATGCATGGAGTTTGGATATTCCAAGTCGAAATACGTTAGTAATTCGAGCTTTTATACTGATAACAAAATCACTTCTGAGAGTTTTGTGGCTTGGCTTGTGGTAAATACGAAATACAATTTAAACATTACGAATTTTAAAGATGCGACTGCTAATATTTCTATTTACGTCTAATGACTATGTCTGAATTTAATACACATGTTCATAAGTCAAACAAAAATACTACGAACCTGGGCCCAAATATCTAGTTACATTCTGCTCCATTTTTTTTAACCGTTTTCTTTCTCGAAACTCCTCTCTTCGTCTACAAGACGTCGATTCCAAAATGTTCACAGCACGTTCGATAGTCCCCGTGATCGAGGTCGCCTTATCCGACTCTTTCTTAGATTTCTTAACTTTCGAGATCGAACCTTTGGCCTGGCTCCTCCGAAACTCGTTGAAGCCTGTGCAGCAGAATCTTTTTCGAGTTGATCCTTCGACGCGGGATCCACAGGCTTATCGGAAGGATCTGTATCCATTGGTGTATTACTAGATTCCTGTTCTTCTGGCGACTTAGCACTTCTACCCCTGCGTCTTTGGGTAGGCTTATCCTTCGAATCGGACATGCTTTAATTACAAAAGACATTTATATTAATTCATAACTGGCATATCGAAGAAGTTAAATTTAAGTTTTAAGGAAACGACGCCTATTTTACAATCACGAAGTCACATTGATCCAAATCGTAAATTGGACTCATGGTTCTGATGTGATTCCATTTGAATTTATACCAAAGCAGTCTTTGTAGAGAAACTTATTAATGTAATGGATTAGAAAGAAACGTTTGACGTGCTCTTCCGTTTTTGGTGGCTCATACCGTGAGACAATGTTTTGGGGTCGTTGTGATAAGACTGATGACTTTCATTCGCGAAAACATCGTGAATAGTAGACCCCATTTGTTTTAAAACATACAAGATTGATTGAATATTGACGTCGCACTGTTCAGCTACATGAGGGCTCTTTGCGACGGACCACGTGTGATTTGAACCATGGTTAAGGGACGTGGACGACACCCGAGCTGGCACCCCTCCTCTCCTAACTACCACACCACACCAATGGGAGGACGTTTCAGCATTCGACAGATTTAACGCGCATCACTTTACTTCGGGCGATCTTTACGGTGGCACTGGGCTCGAACTCGTGACAAGGCAAGCCACTGTCCGATACCCCTCGGCTACCGCTGCCACCTAAAACATACAAGACAAAAGACTTAGAGAAGTATCAGTTATGAAATTCATAGGTAATCAGTTATAGTTTCGTAGATCCAGATACTTATATCACACCCAATCGGTGGAGCCCCTTTTGGTGCAGTTTTAAACGCCGGTGGAGCATTGCTTGGTATTTAGATCAACTCTATAATTTGTGGAGTCGTTTATATCCCAAAATTGGAATGTCTTCTGTAATTGCGATTTTATCAGGGAAAATCTTGTTAAAGTATTTTTTTTATATGTAGGACTAAGAAAATTTATCTTTTTTAATAAGTGAAAACTTTTTAAGCCTTCATATTGAGGTTTCAACTATAGCTGCATTTCATATTTACATTATTGGCTACAAACGTGCCACGCTGAGGAAAGATACCAAAGTTCAAAATTTTAGAATTTCTATTCCACTTCCCCCTAAGCAATTTTACCAAGATTTGATAACATTCATCAGTTCATTTCCAATCGTATCGCAAGGGTAGTTATTCTAGAGCGACGAAAAGTGCTTGCCGAGATTTTATAGATCAAGTGAAGACGTTATGGAACCAAGAACACTTCCCATCAGGGAAAAAACTGTACAAGTATTTCAAAGCTTTGCATTCAAGTTTCATATTGATTGATAAAATTAGAGAATTCGAACCTTTTGTTGAATAGCAGTAATTTCACTCCTGTATAAAAGTTTCAAATATTAAATACTCGTTGAAAGTTTAAGACTAATATGGGAAAAAGATTAGAATGGGAAGACAAGTGAATAGCCTACATAAATAAAACAGAAAAGTTGAATATTTCCAGAAGCCTTATTTAATGTTTTTAACAAACTCTTCCTATAAATCTTAAAGAAATAACTTTAAGGAAATACATTATTAATAGTAAATCAAAGATACAGTAAGAGAACAAACCTGGGCGTACACTGAAAATTACTTCTGCAATCGTGAATTGAGAAAATCTCCTAAAATAGGAAGAAGATTTTTCACCAGTAGCTATTCAATTCACTTCCTAACTCTATTTGATTAAAATGAAATCCTCTGATATCCATTCATTTAATCGAAGTCACCAGCTCAATTTTAGCAAAAGCCTTATCCTCCAACTACTTTTAGAATTTTTTATCACTAGTTTCAAAATATACAAATGATTCTGGAGTATTCATTCAAGCCCCTAATTTCTAGATCTCACTTATATGTGAAGTGTGTAAGGAGCTGGGTAGACAGAAGGAAGGGGAAATTTAAATTGAAAACTCTTCATGATGAAAAATAACGGATTCGATACTCTTCATCATGAAAACTGTCATTAGGGACCTCGAGAGCTCAATTATCTTAATTATGAACTTGTTTTAAATTAACAGCGATACTACCAGTTTTATTTATGTAGGCAATCATACCATGAGCTTCTTTTATGTGGACAATGGTGTCACGTAAGGGAATTCTACGAACTCTAGAGTAACGAATTGAGTGAGTGAGTGAATATTTACGTCGGCCTGTTCCACTACTCTTATGGCCGCGGTAGCTGAATGGTCAAAGTATCGGATCGTGGCTGTCCTTGTCACGAGTTCGAGCCCAGTACCACTAAAGACCCGCCGTGTAGGGCAGCGATTCACGTTAAATCTGTCAATCAAACATCCTCCCGTTGCTGTGGTGTAGTAGTTGGGGGATGCCTGCTCAAGTGTCGTCCTTGCCCGCTGACCAGGGCTCAAAATTAAGAGGTTCTCGCCAAAAGCCCAAAGAGTAGTTGAATAGTGCAGCACAAATATTCACTCACTTTCACTCGAAATGCTATGCCGACTTAATGCCACAAAACATTTGTCTCCGGGTTAATGATTAAGCATGCAATTGCCATCCTTTTTAAAATAAAAATTTTTTTGAAGTATCGAAGGCTTCGTTTATGAAGGTCTACTTGTCCATTGCTAACCGTAGAGGCACTTAAAATTTTAACTACTGTTTATTAAAGTCTCATAAAAAACATGGGGCTATTAGTGAGGTATGATTTTTGAATCTGGTCAAATGATGGAATGTAATTACCGAGCTGGCACTCATTCTCTAAGTCTAAACATAAACAATACCGGATATGAGTTCGCGACCAGACCCCTGAGACACAGCTGCCACTTTAAGATACATCAATTGCATAAAAGGATACATTCAGTGTAAGAATGGGGCTCCAAAACCCTTCGTTTGCTAGTTAATTATTCCAGTTACCGTGGTATCACTAAAGAAATTGTTACATATAGCTTGATATTAGAGGTATTTTGAATTTATTAGGGAAACAACTTGTGTCATTTTGTTTGTAAAACCATTCTTGAAACCGGTAATTATCTTGGAAGTTTTCTACAAGATTTTAGCTTATAAAATTCTGTAAGAAAGGGTTGGTGGGTAGCATAAGCATAGCATTTTGAAGGTATCCTCTGTTGGAGATGGATCACCATTATTTTTAAACACAATCAAGTGATAAAAGGATGACAACTAAGCTGTTTCACTCTTAAAACTTCACGCACCACGTGAACAGGTTTGAGAAATTTTACAGATTTAACTTCCATCCTTTGCACCAGTGGTTCTCAACCTTTCTGAAGTTGTGTCGCACCCATAAGAAAGGAAAATTTTTTCAACGTCCCCTTCGTGAAAATCTTGTAGTATAAAAATTGTATTGAAATGTAAAGGCAAAAATTTTAAGTATTTTTTAATACACTCATATGTAAATTTATATTTGATTTAATTCTATATTATTACTGGCACAAGGTAGTACATTCTTTTTTGTCAAAAACAAAGTGAATAATGCAAAAAATAAGTGCTTAAATGTTTTTATTGTCTAAGAATTTTTAATTCTGAGATTAGATTGTTAAGCAAGCGAAAAAAAAAATATTACACTGAAAGTTAATATAAGAGAAAATAATCAAGTATATGAGAGGAATGTGTGGTTACATGCTTGATGGTTCCAGAGCCTTAACTTTCTGAAAGTTTGGAGCCTTGGTCAAGGTCACGGATTTGTGGCTTTGGTGTATAAAGAGTTCGAGACTAGTTACGCTGAAGACCAGAAGTGTAGGTGCGTTACTGCTCGTTAAACAAATCGAGGGGATCAAACATCGTAACGTTGGTATGGTGTGAAGTTAGGAGACAGGGTTCCAGCACAAGATTGATAAACCCTAGTCCTTGACCGTGGTTCAAAATTACGAGGCCCATCACCAACAGAACTCGTGTAGCTTTATAATGCTGTGGTTCTGTATTTGTTAATTCAGTTGGGAGGGAAAGCGTTTTCTCTATCTGTTACTTTAGTTCGGGTAGCGGTTCTGTATCTGTTAATTAGTTTGGGTAGCGGTTCTGTTTTGTTAATTCATCTGAGAGGAAGCTTGAATCTGTATTTGTTAATTCAAAGTATGTGTGTATGAGAGAGTAGCGTTAATGTAACTGTTGAATTTTTTCTGTTCAGGGTAGCGTTTCTGTATCTGTTAATTTCACTGAATCTATTTTCTTACAAAAACTGCAGAACATGACCCATACAACATGACCGCACACAACTATCAAATATAAATTTTATAATCATTAAGTAATAGATTTTATTTCTAACTATTTATTAAAAATACTAAAATAAGGTTACATCTTATGCATGATTAAATACATATCAGTGGGAACTAATTGAACAAATTTCTTTTTGTTTTTTTTAAATTTTAATGCTCCTTGTGATGTTTTTTTGATATTCTCTCGCAAATTCTTCACCCGAATCATTAGGTCCACTTTTCCCTTTACTAAAGATTGATTTTTAAAAGACTAAAAGGAAACGTTCTTTTTTTGTACCTTCATCTCTTTGTTCTGCCACATTGCCAAGATTTCCACAGAATGATGAAACCTGCTCCCGAGCTTCATTCATTACATTCTCAGTAATTCCCCTTACTGTAACATGTGGTACATATGAAACAGTTTTGCAACGATTTCGGAACGATCCTCTTCCAACTCCGGCACATGGGGAAAATCCAAGGGAGTGGCGAAAAACACGCCAATGTATCAATCCGAAAGTCCGTTTCCTGGAATTGAAGGAATCGTGAACATTTAATTTGGGGTAGTGGTAAGGTATCTGTTAATTCAGTTAATGATAGATGTCGTATTCATTATAAAATACAAGAAGCGGATTTTATCTGTTGAAAGAGGGGAGTGGTTTTCATTTAATATTTTAATTGAGGGTGGGTTTTTTGTGTCTGTTCATTCAGCTGAGGGGGCGTTTTTTTTTTTTAGTTCAGTTAGCGGTAGCGTTTCATTGTTAATTCGTTGGGGGTGCATTTCGGGTCCTGATAATTCAGCTAAAGGTTGCGACTCTGTACCTTTTAATTCAACTGAAGATACCGCGGTTCTGTATCCGTTAATTTTCACTGACACTATTCTCTTCCAAAGACTGCGGACACATAAACCTATTCCAATGTTCCACTTTCAAATATAAAGTATTATGTTCAAAAAGTAATTTATTTTTAATTCCAACAATTTATTAAAACACTGAAATCAAAATACATCTTATGCAAGATAAAACACTTGTTTGTGTGAACTAACTAAACGAATTGCGTGCAGTTTTTACTTAACATTCATCGTTTTATATAACACTTTATGGACATTTTCTTTTTTTAAAAGACCCATACTAATCATAAACCACTTTTTTATTTACCATCAGAATGTCGTGTTGTTGTTATCGTTCTATATCTGTTGAATTTTTCTGAAGACTCAAATGAACTGTTCGTTTCTGTTCCTTCATCTTTTTTCTCCCGACACATTCAAAGGGGATGCTAAAAATAATGGCATTTTTTTGTTAGAGTCCCATCCAATCAGGGATTACTTACCACCATCAGAATTTGTGTTTTGTTATCTTTGTATCTGTTGAATTTTTTTTTGAAGATTGAAATAAACTGTTCGTTTCTGTTCCTTCTCTCTTTTTCTGCCCATTACCTAGTGATAGATGCTACAGAATAATGACATTTTCTTGTTACGTCCTCATTCTAATAAATGAGATTAAATTTTTTTTTCCTTTACCGTCAGAATGTCGCTTTGTTGTTATCTTTCTGTACTTTAAATTTTTCAAAAACTAAATAAACTGTTTCTTTCTGTTCCTTCATCTCTTTCTTCTGCCACATTACCTAGTGAGAGATGCTACAGAATAATGACATTTTCTTGTTACAGTCCTCATCCTAATAATGAGATTTTTTTTTTCCCCTCCTCGGGAATTTTAAAATTTTGTTGTTATCGTTCTGTATCTCTTTAAATTTTCTGAAGACTGAAATAAACTGTTCCTTCATCTCTTTGTTCTGCCACATTACCTAGTGATAGATGCTACAGAATAATGAAAAGCTGCTTCAAAAAATTTCATTTCTTACATTTTCAGAAATTCCCGTTATTACAACATGTGGTACAATATGAAACCGTTTTGTGTATCGATTTCGGAACTATTCTTTTCCAACTCCGGCACATGTGGATTATTCCCAAAGGGGTGGGGAAAAAAAGTTTATCTATTACGGAGGGTTTGTATTCTTAAGTTGAAGGATTCGTGAACAGTTGATTAGGGGTAGCGGTTCTATATCTCTGAAATTTCAATAACAATATTATCTTCCAAAGACTGCGGAACATGAATCTTCCGCCGTACAAATTTCAAATATAAAAATTTATATGGAATAAATAAATTATTTTAATGTTCTAACAATTTTTTAAATCACAGAAATCAAGTTATATCTTGCACATGATAAAAGTTTTGCTAGTGAGAACTAATCGAATGAATTGTGTTGCAGCTTTTACTTAAGATGCATTGCATCCTGGGACACTTTTTGGACGTTTTCTTCCTAGAGTCCTCATTTGTGAATCAGCCAGATCAACTTCCCTTTTTCCGTCAGAAAAGATTTTTAACTGAAATGAACTGTTCGTTCTGTTCCTTCATCTCTTGAACGCCATATTACCTAGAGATAGATGCTACATAATATTGACATTTTTTCTTACATTACAGTCCTCATAATAATAGAATTGAGATTAACTTTTACTTTGCAAATCCGAGTATCCCTTTATTTATTTATCGTTCTGTATGTATTTGAATTTTCTGAAGACTAAAATGAACTGTTCGTTTCTGTTCCTTCATCTCTTTGCTCTGCCACATTACCAAGTGAGAGATGCTACAGTACTCATGGCTTATATTTTCTTGTTACAGTCCTCATCCTAATAATGTGAGATTCACTTTTCCTTTACCATCAGAATGTCGCTTTGTTGTTATCGTTCTGTATGTCTTGAATTTTTCTGAATTCTGAAATGGACTGTTCGTTTCTGCTCCTTCATCTCTCTTTTACTCTGCCACATTTCCCAAGTGATAGATGCTACGGAATAATGACATTTTCTTGTTACAGTCCTCATCCTAATAGGTAATTTCACTTTTCCCTTTACCATCAGAATGTCGCTTTGTTGTTACGTTCTGTGTCTCTTGAATTTTCGAAGACTGAAATGTATTTTTCGTTCTTTTCCCTTTTTATCTTTTGCTCTGCCAATTTGTATATGAGAGTACAAAATTTGACTTTTTTTGTTACGTCCTCATCCTAAATGAGTTTCACTTTTCCACCGTCAGAATGTCGCTTTATTGTTATCGTTCTGTACTTTAAAATTTTTCTGAAGACAAAGGAACTGTTCGTTTTTTTCCCTTCATCTCTTTGTTTTCCCAAATTACCTGGGAAAATGAAAAATAATGACATTTTCGTTCAGTCCTACCCAAAAGTAAATTCACTATTCCTTTCCCTTTCAGAATATCGCTTTTTTTGTTATTGTTCTGTTTCTCTTGAATTTTTTCAAGGTGAAATGAAATGTTCTTTTCTTTTCTTTTTTTTGCTCTACATTACATTGTGAGGATGCTACAGAATAATGATATTTTCTTGTTACAGTCCTCATCCTCATCGTGAATTCATTTTTCCTTTACCGTCAGAATGTGATTTGTTGTTATTTTTGTATCTCTTAAATTTTTTGAAGCTGAAATGAACATTCGTTTCTGTTCTTTCATCTCTTTGCTCTCCCAAATTCATAGTGATGATGTAAATAAGGGACATTTTCTTTTTTTAATCCCATTCTAATAAGTAAATTCTTTTTTTCCTTTACCGTCATAATGTCCTTTGTTTTTTCGTTCTGTATCTGTTGAAATTTTCTGAACACTGAAATGAACTGATCGTTTATGTTCCTTCATCTCTTTTTACTGCCACATTACCTAGTGATGGAATCTACAGAATAATAATTTTTTCTTTTCAGGCCTCATCCTAATAATTGAGTTTCGCTTTTCCTTTACAGTCAGAATGTCGATTTGTTGTTTTTTTTCTGTATCTTTTTAAAATTTTTGAAGACTAAATGAAATGTTCGTTTCTGTTCCTTCATCTCTTTTTTTACCACATTCCCAAAAGTTATGTTTACAGAATAATGACATTTTCTTGTTACAGTCCTCATCGAAATTGTGAGATTCACTTTTCTTTAGGTCAGAATTGCTTTGTTGTTACGTTCTGT
>BMAV01024670.1:0-11389 GCA_019973955.1 Trichonephila inaurata madagascariensis | reverse complement strand
CGTTTTTTTAAACTTCGTACTTTCCTTTTGGGGGTTTTTAGAAACAAGTCGCAAACAGAATTTAAAATGTCGACCAACAGCAGACAGAACATAATTAAATTTAGGGGTTTTTAAAATTTTCCTTTAAACTGAACTGCGCCTCTAACCGCACAAACCATAGCGCAGGGTTATGTTTCCAAAAAGGTGGTGGTTTGACTGCCACGTGGGATATCTGATTACTACCACATTCATTAGGCATGTTGGAAGGTAAATAAAAATATTTTTACATAAGTATATTTTACGTAGAAAAACAAACGTTAGGAAAATGAAATTATATTTGCATAAAATGTGAATACAGGATTAAGAAACTTACATGCACGCGATACACAAAAAAATTATTTCTTCGTGAAATGGGCAAACAGTTTTAGAAAAAAAATTATTTGGCGTATGTTAAACGTAAGTGCAACAGAAATTTTTGAAAAAACATACAGCACACATAAATGAAAAAGAAAAGTATGAGAACTTACAGTTTTTCCGGCGAGATCTCAGGCATGAAATGATCATAAATTGATGGTGGGAAGAATCCGAGGATGAGATTAAAATTAGAAAATTAGAGTTAACGTTATTATCTTTAAAATGAACAGGTTGTTAACGGCTTGCGTTCACGCGTGTTCAGGTCACCAATTATGGCGTGAAGTGAGAATCTATTTAAGGTTTATTCCATGCCATATAAATAATAAAAATGAATGATAAAAAAAGGTTAAACATATTTTTAATTTACAGCATTATAAAATATTATACAATTCAACTTAGGTTGAACATGGAATGAAAAGGGGAAAACACGTCTTTTCCTCTGCGAGTCAGAGAGAGAAGTAGAGCATTGTCCGTTCATATCAGTTCACTTCTCCTGCTCGCCGGTTTTTCCCAGTTAAGAGGGAATTAGGTGGGTCCCGAGGCACGCTACAGTTAGATCAAGATATATTATCTTTCGTTATCTCATCTTCCCTCCAAAACAATTTACAGAGCTAACAATTAAAAAAAAATAAATATTGATTAAAATAAACTATTTCTTAAATATATTTAAATAATTAAAAAGTTCAATTGTTTTAAATTTTTTAATAATCACATTTTAGAAATTATATAGCACACTAATGTATTTTTAGGTAGTTTTGAAAAAAAGCCATAAAAATTTTTTCGAGAAGTATTCAAAATTTCAATTGGAAAGATATTTGCATTTTTAAGAATAACATTAACACTGCGTTTGTATTTGTGAAAATAAATTTTGAAAACTGAAGGCAAAGGGTTATAACATTTACACTGGTGTGCAAAACTTAAGCAACAATGTAAAAATTTAGCAGATAGCCATGAAAATGCAGAAAAGGAGTGTGACATAGCCATCAGTCGATAGCTATGACGTGGGTGTACCGCGTAAGTTAGAGGTGTGGGATTATCGGAAGGATGAGACATTCTATAATTCTTAATATGACTTTTATTAAGAATTTAACTTAAATTACTTATATAACGAACAACCTTATAATAAGTGAGAATAAACCAAAGTATGCCGATTTATTTTAAGTCAGATCGCACAACTAGATCCCTTATCAAAATATAATTAATTATCTGCCTAATCTCGCTTTCTATATTATACTAGCTTTCGTTTAGAATATAATCTTCCTACCTTGGTTGAAGACTCGACGATTCTGATACTTGCCGGTAGATTGATGCACTCGGTGGAATCCTTCCTCTTTGTAATTATTAACGAGGGTGGGCGTCTCCGTAATTGAGTAGCCGTCTAATCTCACTTCCACTTGATCCACACTAAGCTTTCTCTAAGATTGCAATTCATTCTCACTAAATATTCTATCCTTTTAAAGGATATCTTATTTGCATTGTTGCTTCGTTTTTCCTCTTGGAATTGGGTTGGAAAAGATTTGCCATTAATCGTGACCGTCAAAGAACGTAGGAGTAATGTTAGAAGAAGAACCGGGGAATGTCACAACCTCCAAGAAGAAAAAACGTGATTTATTTAAGGGTTCTCAACGCCCCTTTAATAAATTACGTGCCTAAATTTTTATTTCTGAATCTCCTCGCTTTCTAAGTTTTATTTAAATTTTAACCTTGAATCCTCATTTTAACTTCTATAATTTCCAATATTTAACTTAACTGTAATTTTCATTATTCATCTTAGAATTAAATTTAATATTCAACTTAATTTTAAATTTAAACTCGTGACAAATACACAATAAATTTTACTCCATTAACTTATCCAACATTAACAATTGTTGTTTAATAATGGTATATTCTTATACGTACCTCTAAAATCATTTCTGCCATTATTTGGTCTACGCCCAACGTCAGAATTTCTCCAGTTTCTGCGATTAGCATCAAATTAGCATCCTATGCCGGTTTTGACCCGTCTTTCAAAATTATCACTATTCTGCGAACCCTTTTTAATTTGTAAGAATACTTTTCTTCAAATTTAGCCAATATTTCCAAAAGTTGTACGGTGTTCTGCGGATTGCGAACTTTCCCCGTAGTCCTGGACTTGTGGTTCGAGTCTAACAAAATGTGATCAACCAATCCGCCTGCGACATCCTTAGCTCTAAACTTTTTTGATTTTTAGAAATCATAAACAAAGTCTGTTGGCTCCTGATTTCTTCCCCTGCTGTGACGCGAAAAACCCGCCTCCAATTCTTTCTTATTTTGATTGCGGGAAAGCTTTCGCTAATTCAGCCTTGAGCTGCGCGAAATCCGTGGCTGTATCTTACACTCAGCACCGATCCAAATATTGAGTACCAAACTTGAGCTCTTCCCCGAGGATTTTGAAATAAGACATGATAAAGTTACTCGGATTTCAAGTAACTGTATTTGATTATCTATTGCCTCCAGAAACTCCGCGACATTCTCAGCCCCGGAAAAACACATTTCAGGTAAAATCCAAATCTCCTCATTCCCCCCAAAGAATTATAAATGTTCGAGCCCCATTTGACGCCATCAATCGATAACAATGAATGGGTTACGCGTAAGTTAGGGTGGGGATTATCGGAAGGATGAACATTATATAATTCTAAATATATTTTTTATTAAAAATTAAATTATTTATAAAACGAAAACCTTTTTGTGAGAAAAAACCCAAAAAGTATGCCGATTTATTTAAGTCAGATCCTTTTCGATCAATTATCAAAATGTATAATTATCGCCTAATCTCGCTTTCATATTATACTAATTTCGTTTAGAATATTCTTCCTACCCTTTGGGTTTAAGACTGACATTCGATACTTGCAGGTAGATTATGCTTGTGCAATCCTTCCCCTTTGTAATTATTCGAGGGGGGTCTGTAAAAAATTTGCCGTCAATCTCTTTCCCTTGATCCCATAACTTTCCTAAGATTGCCATTCATTCTCACTAAAATTTCTTCCCTTTTTAAGGATATCTTACCATTGTTCTTTTTTCTCTTGGAATTGGGTTGGAAAATTTTGCCTTTCTTTTCCCTCAAAAAACAAGTTTGTTTGAAAAAAGACAGAATGCGGAGGTCTGGAGATCGTAGAGGGAACACGTAAGTCAGTAGGGCTCATGCGTATACAAATATAAAGAACAAAACGTCAGAAAGCGTGGAGCGTACGCAAACGCGTGATGTAAGCGCGCGTGCTTTCGTCATCCTTTACAATAATACTCCCCCTCATTTCAGAATTTCATGTCTCCTCAGATGATTTTTGTGAAGTTATGCATAAACCTACCTGTTGCAGTTTGCACACCAGTTTTAAATTTGACTCTTTCTCTTATGGTAAATTTGTGTGTGGCTGTTAGAAGAATGATATACTATCTTCGTTATCTTGTTTTCCATTTAAACCAATTTAAAAGGGGACAACATTCGAATCATCAAATATTGATTAAAAATAAACTATTGATGAAATAAACTATTTTTTATGTATTTAAATAATTAAAAAAAGAACACAATTATATTAATTTTAATAATAAAATTAAAGAAATTATATAGCACACTAATTATAATTTTTGTGGTAGTTTTTGAGAGGGAAAAAAAAGAAAGACAGAGAGAGAGAGCCATAGAAATTTTTAGAAATTTTTCCAAAATTACAATTAGAAAGATAGCTGCATTTTTAAGAATAACATGTATTTGAATAAAGTTTTAAAAATGCAAGGAAAAGGATTAAAATATTTTAATTTGATTCTTTTCTCCCTATAGTGAATGTGGTGTGGCAGTTAGAAGAATGATATACCATCTTCGTTATCGTCATCCTTTTAAAACGATTTACAGCAGTGCTTCTCAAACTTTCAATACTGGCGTCCCCCTTTTCAATCACAATTTTTATCGCGCCCCCCTTACTTAAACATTAATAAATTACTGAATGCAATAATAATGCTCTTTGACGCTAAAGCTACACTACACGATCTTAATTATAAACCGTACAAATTAATAATATAAGTATTAAATTTTGTATATATGTTATTTTTAAGCAAAAAAAATTAAGTAATAGGATAATTATGTTATTTTTCCTTTCTCTAATTTTTAAATTGGAACATATTGCAAAATGCGGTAGCTGCTTAGAAGACAAAATATAGATATCAGCTAAATACAGAAAAAGAACTCAGAGGGTCAATTTCTAAAAAACTTTGAAAAACTTTGCTCTCCAAGACAAGCCTATGGAAGTCGCTAATACTTATTAAACTTGTTCTTAATTCAGTATTAATAAGATAAGTATTAAATTTTTTATATATTTACTCTTAAGTACTATATATTTTAAGTAAATTGTTTTAAGTAATAGATTAATTATGTTATTTTTCTTTCTCTAATTTTTAAATTGAAACAGATTGAGAAATAATATTTAATTTAAAGATTTATTTCCTTCAAGATCCATTTCTAAAAGTATAAATGTCATTAAAAAATAGCCTAATCCATGTGTTGCTCTTTATCATATCCATTACATCTGGCATTCTCGCGAACGTTCATGCGAGTCTAGGCAACCTAACAGACGTCTGCACAAAACATGTAAAAATGCTGTACCTCGTACAATTCTAGTCAGTCTTGGCCGAATCGATTAGCTACCGAATCTCTCTTGAATGTACATTTCATAATTCCCTCGTTAATTGTAATTCACGGTATTAAGTATTTACGGCAGTGGATTAAAACAAAATCATAGATATATTTTTAAATCACAGCGAGCATTCGACGATAATAAAGCTTCAACAAGTGCACAGACGAGGGCAAATTGATAGCAAGTTACGAATTGGTTAGGGATCCATTTCAAAATACTTCAGAAGGGTCTCAACTGCCGAAAAAGATATCTTCATAGATTTCACATCCAATGACGAAATTAAAGGGCAATTTTGTAATAAATCTCTTGAATTCTGATAGAGGTGGATGCTGAATTTTCTGCACTGAAAACAAAAGCATTTCGTATACTATTACCATTTTAACATCATACCTTTGTGAATCCGGATTTTCTGTGACGGCTACTTTGAAGACAAAATATAGATCTGAGCTAAATATCAAAAAATAACTCTAAGTGTCAATTTCTAATTTTAGCCTTCCTTCGAAAACTTTGCTCTGCAAGACAAGCCCATGGAAGTCACTGATAATTATTAAACTTGTTCTTTATACTGGCTGAAGTACCCACTCTTAACACGAGTTTTATTTTTTAAAAATGATAATATATTATTCTTGATATAATAGCTTAATTGTAAGGAGAGTAAAACCAAGTGCATGACAATGTATACAAAATGTAAAATGATTTATTGAAATGAATACTCATATTATAAACGGTTTTGAATGAACTGTAATTTTAAGCCTCGCAGAATTAGCATTTAGAATAAATGTTAAGTAATATAAAAAAAGAATATAAAATTCTAATGAATAACAATTGTGTTATTTTTTTAATATTTAAAGGGAGAAAGCCCGGGATTAGGTGTGCACTCGATACTAACGTTAATGGTCGCGGGGAGTGAAGCACGACAATTCTTTTTTTTTTAAATTATTTTCAATATACAAGATAAAAATCACAATTTCCGTGAATAATTTAACTAAGAGAAAATATACTTACCTATTTCAAGGATTTTTCTATTTGTCTTTCATAATTTGAGAAAATATCCAATAAAACTAAACTCAATTGTTCCAAATGTGCGTGACCTTAATAAAGGACACAAATCACAAAACACTTTTGCTAACATTACAGGTAAGTTATTTGCAAAGCAAAACTGTCACATTTTGTTCACGTTATTGTAATTTTAATGTCCTTTGATGATCGACAAGTATCCTGTTGAACTTTTCTTGCTTGTGTCTTTTGACAGGGTGAAGTGCATTTTGCGGTACAACTTATGGCTTCATATTTTCTTGATAAAGTTCTTAATGTAGCTATTGAAAATTTTCCTTTCGTTTCATGTTTATTGCTTTTCAAATTTACTTTTTGCTAACATGATTAATATGCATTATTTCAGCAAATGTTTCCCTTGTTTGATCAGCTTCAATTTCCTTTCAGAGAGATCACAGATGCCCAATTATTTTTTTTATATTCTGCTCATTTACATTTATAAACCATAATCAGTCATACAATATCACAATTAAAACCACTAAGTTATTCATAGGGAAAAATGCAGCATGTTCAAGAAAATATTTTTGAAAAATAGTGGTCGTGCCGGGAACTCGGTCTAAACAAGTACCTTAAGATTCTAAAAAAACGTTTGCCACTCCCAAAAAAGGAGATATGTTATCAATTCATTTTAGCTCCCATTAAGACTGTCATATTAGAGGATTCTCCGTCAAGGTCATTGGTAACAAATAAACAGTTTTCCCAGAATTAACGATTTTTGTATTATATGTTTCAATATACTCATAAAAATAAATCTTGGTCAATTAATCCTTCAAAGTGCTCAATATGCTTATAAATGTATCATAAAACTCTTTCACATTGTGAAAAAAAAGCGCAACAGAATTATATAATTTACAACTTCCCTAAAAAAAAGGGATGCAGGTAACCATACCAGTAAGTTTGAAAGCCAGCAAAAGTAATATTTTAGATTAAAAGAAACGTAATAAAAAAATCTCTCATCGTAGGATTACAGCAAAGCAAACAAAATATTTTTTTAATTTAGTTATAAGATCAAAGATAGCTAATGAGCGTTCAAAGTAGAATCTTTTATTTTTGATGACTTTTTTTCACCAGAATGATATATATAAATCATATCAATGTAAATCTGTATTTTTTTATTATATCAGAAAGTATTTTTTTTTTCATTCCAGTAAATTAATTTTTTTTAACCTTTTATTTTCGATATGCTTGCGCCCCCCCAGGGGCAAAGTTGAGAAACACTGATTTACAGAGATAACATTTCCAATCATTAAATATTGACTAACATATTTTTAATTTGAAACAAGTCTGAAAAATGTAAATAAAATTATTCAAGAAAGTAGTTAATTTTAGGATTTCAATAATACATTAGATGATCAAGTATATCCTCTAAAAATTTGACATTATTTGATATTAAAGGGGGAACTATTTAGGAAAAATTGAGTGTCAGTGATAAAAAATATTCCTTTTTTTTATAAAACATGTCTTCAAAATTATCAAAACCTGCTTATAAAAATCGGTAATCCATGTATAATTCAAATCAAGTGAATTATTGAAGGAAAACCAACTAAGAAGGTAAAATATATATATATATATATAAATATATCATATACATATATTTTATTGAAAACAATTATAAAATCCCCGTGCATCACAAAGTATCACACGGGGCTAACAGAAGTAAGTATTAAACACACATTCAGGGAAACAAAAAAAAAAAAAAAAAATATTGAGGTTAAGAAGAAATACAAATATTTACAACAAATTCACAGAAATTTTTGAAAGCATTTCTGGTGGGAAGAAGTTAGTGAAAATTCGGAGGCAAATTTATATTAAGTCCCTTGAAAGCCAGTCTTAGGATCTTTCTTTCTCTGCCAAACTTGGAACACAGAAGGAGCACATGTTCTACATTTTCCTCGCCTCCAATATTACAATCACAGGAAGATGATGGAACTAAATTAAATTTGTTCAAGTAGCTTTTGAAATTACCATGGAAAAAAATATATTAACCTATTATTATTATTATAAAAATATTAAATATTAATTAAAAATATTATTAATGTTAAATATTAATTATTAAAATATTAATATTATATATATTATGTAAAAATATTTAAAAAATTATATTAACCTTTCACAAAAAGCCCCAAATTAAAAAAATGAAGAAAAGTTTAAAAACTTTTTCACTGAAATAAAATTTACAGTAAATATATATATATATATATATATATATATATATTAGATATATATATATAATATTATTATAAATATAATATTGATTTTTACCTTATAAAAGTTATTATATAAATTTATCAAAAATAGTTTTATTGTAAAAATATTTTTTAAAAATAATATATAAAAACTATATAAAATATACAGTATGTAATAAATAACGAACATAATATAAAAAACATTTAAAAATTAAACTTTTTCATATTCAATACTATCTTTTCTTAAATTTCTATAATTTTTAATTTTATATTTAAGTATCAAGAATTCGTAAATTTAAAAAAAATCAACTGTTCCAAAGAAAATTGAAAATTTTACTTATAAAAAGAATAAATGTAAAGCAGCTGTTTTATGAGCGTTTGTACATACAAATTTCTTTTATTTTATATATAATCTCTTAATTTACACTAAAAATAATATTCTAAAACTGTTTAAAAATTCGTTAGCATTCAAAATAAGCCCAAAACAGACATTAAAAATTCCTTTTTTTATGTATTTTCTTTAAAAAATGTAATTATATTTCGCACTATATTATGTTGCGGAAAAACCACACTCCACCACCTATTTCTAACTCTAAATTACGTGTTGCTCTAATTCTGTGACGTAGCCAGAAGTAAAAAGATCTAATAGACGACAGCCACATTTGAATGATACTAGCTCTGTTTGGCGTTTTTGTCGCTATTTGAAGTGTCGAAAAATCCCCGGTTATTCAAGCCCTCCAGTATTTTTAGAAAATAACGGGGAGAACCCGGGACAGAACTCGTATGCAATGACGTAGTTTCAAGGTCCAGGGTAACCTTATATTCTTTTTACTTTGCGATCTCTCCCATTTTTCATGGAAAAAGCAGAATTAACGTTTCTGAAGTGATTAAAGTTATTATTTGTGTAGAAAAATATTCTTTTTCATAAAATATAGTATTAATGTGTTTTTAAAGCAGCTTATGCTGTAATTTTCTTCTAGAACGAAGTTATTTTAACTTTGTGCTTAGAATGCATACACGTGGCGCCATATGTAGCCATTATATCGAAGCTTGCCAAACATGGCATCAGAAAATTCTTGAAGCAACGATATATGTATTTTTCGCAATTAAAAAATTTTCTAGACAATAAATGACATTTCCACATTTCATGGTGAATTTATATGAGTAATTTACGTTCTCAGCAAAAGTTTTAGTCCTATATAATGTGATTTCATTGTGTTAAAGTGTTATTACGTTTTCAGTACATGTGGAAGTCCCCCTTAATACCAAACCAGGCAACCTAGAATAACTGTATGTTGGCGCAATGAGAAGCAATCTCCTATTTCGTTTGAGAACGAAGAAGAAAGGGAAAATAAAAATACCTCAACGCTTTCTCACAAAGTGAAGAATTAAAATTTGGGTATTCATAATGTTAAATATGTCACTTAAAATTTTTTATTTATTTTCTAGAAAATAATAGTAATATTACAACTCAACTCGTTTCTACATTGAAAAATTTGGAAAGGTTGTAATGAGTAAACATTGAGAATGTGTGGTACATATTTAAAAGAATTTCTATGTTCATACAAATATAAATCCTGATTTTTCTGCAAATTTGAAACAAGAATTTTTGCAAAATCTGAAAAATTAAAAATATATTAGCGTACCCATTCTAAAAAACGCTGATACGCTACTGATATATGCATGAGGTCTATTTTAGATAAGAGAAATTTCGAAATTCATATGAATATTCATACCAAGCCAAAAATATATGTTTGTGAAATATGTAAGAAGGCCTTCTCTCAGAGGTCAAACTACAGAAGCCATTTGTGTATTCATACAAAGGAAAAGTCGTATATTTGTGAAATATGTAAAAAAGCTTTTTCCTACAGGATTCATACAAATGAAAAACCTTTCGTCTGCGAAATATGTAATAAGGAATTCTCACGAGGTGATGGTTTAAAAATTCATTTGCCTATTCATTTAAAGGAAAAGCCATATGTCTGCGAAATATGTAAGAAGGCATTCGCGCAGGTTACTAGTTTGAAAATTCATTTGCGTATTCATACAAAGGAAAAACCATATGTTTGTGAAATATGTAAGAAGGCATTCTCACGGGGTGATAGTTTGAAAATTCATTTGCGTTCTCATACAAAGGAAAAACCATATGTCTGTAAAGTATGTAAGAAGGCATTCTCAGAGGTTAATACTTTGAAAACTCATTTGCGTATTCATACAAAAGAAAAACCATATGTTTGTGAAATATGTAGGAAGGCTTTTGCCCATTTAAGTACCTTAAAGGGTCATTTGCGTATTCATACAAAAGAAAAACCATATGTTTGTGAAATATGTAGGAAGGCTTTTGCCCATTTAAGTACCTTAAAGGGTCATTTGCGCATTCATACAAAAGAAAAACCATATGTTTGTGAAATATGTAAAAAGGCTTTTAACTGTTTAAATACCTTAAAGAGTCATTTGCATATTCATACAAAAATAACACCATATGTTTGTGAAACATGTAAGAAGGCATTCTCACATAAAGGTAATTTAAAAATTCATTTGCGTACTCATACAAAGGAAAAACCATATGTCTGTGAAATATGTAAGAAGACATTCTCACGGTGGGATTATTTAAAAATTCATTTGCGTACTCATACAAAAGAAAAACCATATGTTTGTGAAATATGTAAGAAGTCTTTTCCCTATTTAAATTCCTTAAAGTATCATTTGCGTACTCATACAAAGGAAAGTCTTTATGTCTGTTAAATATGTTAGAAGTCTTTTGCCCTTTTTATTACCTTAATGCTTCCCAACCTTTTTATTGTCGCAGACCAATCAGCATTTGATAATTTTTCCACTTTCCACTCAAAGGTTGTGTGGTTGTTGATTGCTTATATTTTAGATTGTTTTGATTTTATAATTTTAATTTAATTGTATTAACATTCCTCAGAATAAAAAAACAACTACACCAAAAATGGTTATAAAAAGATTTTCTTGAAAAGTCCCACAAACCCGAGAGAAATAAACCACAGTAAATAATATGGAAATAATTTAATATTCCTTGTTCGGCCTGGTACCATTTGATCCACAGACCGGGGGTTGGGGACCACTGCCTTAAAAATGTCATTTGGGTACTCA
>BMAV01024668.1:0-54069 GCA_019973955.1 Trichonephila inaurata madagascariensis | reverse complement strand
AGGAATTTTACCATTCCCTGGGAAATAGGTCACGATCCCTGTTATACACTCACAACTAATTTTAGACTTTAATTTTAATATTTCAGGTTTCTTAGTAAAAGGTGCTCGTTATACGGCGAAAAAACCTAAAACCTAAAAAATGTAGTTTGAAAGTATAAGTGCGCTTAATTTTCCCGGAAATATCCGGTATATGTAAAAAAAAAATCAAGTGAACAGTAAATAGTTGAGCGAAACAGAAAATAAGAAAAATATGATAAAAAGACTTTTATAAATTATTTACATTTAGCCCATTTTTGGGAGTTTCCCAGATGTGACCAATAACCATTCTTTGAAAAGCAAAGTGAAATAGAGTGGTATCTGCATATAATATATCTGCACAAATAATCTTTATAACGGATCAATACTACGAGTAAAAGCAATACAAAATAGTTGATAAAAGAGAAATGAGGGGATAATGGACTTTTTTGCCCAAATTTAAAGATTTTTAGAAAAAATCAGGATTTAATTAAAACATATCAAAACTGATATAAATATTTAATAATATGTAACCAAATGTATTTATTCCGAGAAAAACTTATCTATAGATATCTCAAAATCAAGAAAAGAGAATGCATATTAGCAGTTAATACAGAGAATTATTTTTTAAATTTGCAGGATTAAAAATACTTTATGTTGATATTTTTTTCGTCATTATTTAGAATTAGTTTGGTGTCCTCTCTTCTCAGATGCTGCCCTAGGAAACCGATGCTTCTCCCCTTCTCCTTCCCAAAAAACTCCTCTGCAGGAAAGATAATTGTCTTAGGATTAGAATACGACCTAACTTTTCTAAAAGTTCTACTACTACACTAGTTCTAGAAATAAATTTATGACGCTCAGTGATTAGTTGATGTATTAATCAATATATGTTTACCTAATCAAATCATAAAATCTATTTATGCACTCTGCTAATTTTAACTGAACTATTTTATATATATATATACTTTTGTCTTTAAAATAATCTCGCTTTCAAATATATGCAAATAAAAATGTTATGACAAATCTATTCGCGATCTTTCAACTAATCCTCTTGGGAAATCTTTGGGCTATCAATTCGCGTTATTCACAACCAACCCTTTGGAAGAAGAAAATCGTGATATGCAAATTAAGTTACAATATATAGTTGAAGTTTTCTACCTAGAATAGAGAGTAGGAGAGGAGATAAACCAAAAATAAGGTGAGATTGTTACTGACAGGTATCGTGCTTGAATTACTGTGATTAAAGACTTATTAGGAGGAAGCTTTAACCCTTTATCTACCGACGGTACTTATAAGTACCACTCACTTTAAAATTATATAGAATAACCATTTTTACGAATATCCTGACGATACTTAGCACTAATATTCTTTGAAATCCATTCTTAAGATATATGGCGCACGGGTTCTAGGATGAATATTTAGAGGAGAAAGGGGAATAGTTTTATAGCAGAAATTTTATTTTCAGCTGACGGCGTTTTCAGCGGATTGCGAAGATTATCATTTTTGTTCCCAAAAAATAGTTAATGTCAAAATTTAGGTGTTTTATGGTTTTTGTATGTTAGTGAAGACCTTAGAAAAATATTTGACTGCTTATTTTAAGTGAACTGTGTATGTAATTAATTTTACAGTTGATTATCTTTAATTAATTAATTAGCTCTAACGGATTAAATTTCCCAAGCTGGAGTATTTTGTTTATGTGTATATCCCTTAATTTTCAATGTAGTGTTTCAAAAAAAAATATTGCATGAAAAAAATTGCGGTAAATCATAAAGCGGTAGATAAAAAGTTAATGGAAAGATGCTCTTTTTTTGTACATCTCATGTTTTCATTTCATCAATTAAAACAAATGCAATATTATATTTAATTTTAGAGATAAGTGCTTTTTGAGATAAGTGCTGTACACACAGAAAAAAAGCCTCTAGTTAAATTGATTCAATAAATCGGCAAGAAACATTTGTTTTTACAGGTTCCTTTCATTTAAACTGACTTAAATATATTGCCATTTATTATTAAAAAAAAACAGGTTTCATAAAGTTAAATCCGACTATTAAAACGGTTTAAAAAAGCGATAAATGGAAAATTTTCAGATTATTTAGTGTCATTAGATTAGAATACATGTAGAAATTTTTTTAAAGGTTTTAAAAAAAAAAATTTATTTAAATACACTATTTCCGAAAAAAATTACTTAGAAAACCCTTTTTTTCAAAAATGTTCTCCTTTTGTGAAAATGCTTCTATTATAATAACTTTTTGCCTGTCTATGCTCAGACCTCTGTACAGAGGTCAGCTATATTTTGAAAAATCACATTATTTTCAGGTTACAACCATTTAAATAATTATCGGCTTTTTTTTTAAAATTTCTCCCCTGTTGTCGAAAAACATGGATAAACCCACTTCTAAGCATATTTGAAATTTAGTTGACCTTTGAAGAGGTCTGATAAACAGGCAAAAATTAATAAAAAAACTTTTTTACAAATGAGAACAGGAAAAAGGTTATTCAATTTAAATTTTTGAAAATAGTGTATTTAAATAATTTTTTTGTCATAATGTCCTTAAAAAAATTTTAAGTATTCTCCTAAGTGACACTAAATATCATGTAAATTATCCATTTACACGCTTTTGCAAAATCACGGTTCCGAACGTAGTCGGATACTTTAACATGCAATATTTATATATACATTGGTGTCCAAAAATTGAGCATAACCAGGAAACCGCAGCAGTGAAAGGATTAAATCAGTGATTCTCTCTCTCAACCACTGTGCCGCCAATTTTTTTAAAAAATTATTTATTAGACTCCGAGAAAAAAAGGAAAAAAATCCGGAATCAAATCATTCGACCGTTTTGTAGAAATAAACTATTCATAAAATTGTTATTGACCATTTGACAACACTAGAAGAGAGTTATTCATTACTTCCCAAATCTTTATACACAGTCGAACCTGTATACAACGAACCTCTATATTGCGAATTTTTCTATATAGCGAATTTCTTCCTCGAACCTTGAACATTTCACGATATTGTTCGTAAAATAACCTCTCGATAGCGAAGTGCACTTTCTATATAACGAGCTTTTCTTTTTGTGATTCAGTTTTTGTTCTCCCTTTTTTAAAAGTATTTTAAAAAAATTTCAAGTTATTCTTTTTTTAACACATTTTATTTTCATAAGTCTTGAACGGGTTTTTATTAAATCCTAACTCGCCGAAAATAGAGTTCTGATGTTTTCACCCAAGGGCCCCTGTAACCCCCATTCCCCATTTATTAAAAACATTTTTTAATCCTTTTTCCTCTTATAGTTGCCCCGTGTCTTCGTGTTCAAATTATAAAATAATGTATTTTTAACATTACTTGAATACTTTAAATTATAAAAGGCCCAAAAATTCATTACTTTTAGTATAAAATTATTTTCTTAATATTGAAAATACAGTGAATTCGTTCTTTTCTTTTTTTCCTTCAGTTTTTTTTCTTTTTTTCTTTCTTTTTTTATGCGTAAAATATATAAAATAAACATATATTAATTTAAAAAAAGGTGTGAATAATGACTTTTTTTTAATATACAGTATGAATTTAAAATTCGCTTTATGTGGTTTACAAAGTATATTAAAAGATGAACCCAATAACGAATTTTTCCCTATAACAAAATTTTCCGGGGTTTTGGGCTTGTTTATATAGAAAAATTATATAATTTTTCTGTGCGTGTGTGTGTGTGTCACTGAACTCCTCCCCAAACGGTACCGATTTTTGACATTTTTTTTTTTTTCGATTCAAGTGGATTCGATAATGGTTTAGATTTCAACTCCGAAAAGCAATTGTTAAAAGATATGAATTAAAAAAATTAAAGCGCTAATTTTTTTCCCCTGTGTGTTGTTTATCCGCAACGCAGCAAGAAAAAAAAAAAGTTAAGAGGGGAAAATTTTTTTTCGCACGGCCAATTATATGTTGCGTGTCCGAGGGGTTGGAAACCATCGCATTTGTTTGTTTATATCAAGGATTAACCAAAAATACTGTGCATTCAATGGCATTACGATAAATTTATTTATTGTGCATTAAAAAAAATACCTGTTATGAAAATAGCTCAGTTTTATCCTTTTATCATTTAATTAAAACAAGTTTAAGTTTCTATTCAAAAAAAGTTTCTACATATTCAACTTAGTTCATGTTATCACTTCCCCATAATCTATAGGTCGAATTGAGGTAACTGTACATGTGATAACGTCAGGTATTGTAATAATTTTTTCATAAAAATTTTCATCAAAATGATCCAGATTGGTACAACTTATTCAAAAAAGTGAAATTTTTGGCGGGTGTACAGGACAACGTCTGTCAGGCCGCTAGTTTAGTTAAAGAGTTTGATTGGGTTTTTTCGTAATCCATTCGTGATAATGGATACATCTGTAATAATATTAACTTTAATAAAGAGGAAGAACAATTTTTTCTGTTATAATCAAATTTTTTTTTAAAACAGTCGGAAAATTCATTTATTCTTTTTGGATTAAAATGAGGCAAATTACCCCCAAAAAAAAAAAAAAATTTAAAAAAAATATTGTTACAGTTTTCTCATTTTATTTGTATGAATTCGATTTTCAGAAAAAATATAACAAGTAATAAAAAAATTTTTTAAAGTAAATTTCTACTTAGATCAACAAAAAAAAATTTTATTTTAGCTATTTTTTTATTAATATTTAAACAATTAAAAATATTAATATTATATAAAGACAGAATCACAACATTAAGGGTAATTATTTTTATTCATTATCATTAAAGTATCGTAGTCACCCAAAAAACAATCGTTTATAAAATTTCACAACGAATGCTTTAAAACGTGAGAAAACCTTTTTTGTTTTACACAAGCCCAAAATGATAAGGGGGCTGTATTTGTAATTTTAAATAATTATTTAATAATTAATTTTATTAAAATTTTTTTAAATTATTGTATTGTCATCCAAAATAATCATGTATATAAAACAGCCAAGGGCTTTAAAAGTATTTTATTTCGATTGAAAATTCCACCAAGATAAATAAATAAATAAATAAAAATATAGAGAGTGTGAGCTAATAGTAGAATTGAAAAAAAAAGGGCGAGAATCATAATTAAACGAAGTAGGAAAGCCCATATTGCAATACAGGATCTTTTAAACAAATTTATTGTTAAAACATAGTAGAGTAATTGGAAAGTACTATTGGAAATACTGCAAATAAAGTGATGTAAATGTGCACTCGACATTCTGATTGCATGTGTAATCAACAAGCTCGTGCGTATTTCAATTGTTGCAAAATCATTAATTATGGCCCAAAGAAGATAAATCGACTTGTTCCTAAAAGGCAGAATTATTGGAATTTTAGTGAGCGATTTCACGAAGAAGAGTCAAATATCGCGAATGTTGAACAGAGCGTAGTTTCCAAACTGCGAAAAAAGGGCACGCCACTGGGAAAACTTTAGAGAATTGTAATAAGATAGATCCAGAAAAAAAAGCTGAAATACGCTTTTTATCCGAAACTGAACGGCGCAACAACTTCGTTTGATTAATGCAAATCTATAATAAAGATATTCTACACCAGATGGTCAAATATCACCTGACACTTTTTTAACATTAATGGAGGCTACCACACTCCGAGATTGAAATTTTTAAATTTATATGTTTTGCTAATAAAAGATCGCATATTTTTGAACTGTATTATACAAATAAAATTTACTTTTTGATTTTAAACGTACAAATTTTCTCATGGTGTTTTCAATCTGTATCAGATATCTATCAGATTGTAGCACCCATGGGTGAAATGATTTCTAGGCAAATAGCTTACAAAAGTCTCAGAGTCAGAGGCGTAGCTACAGGCGTATCAATGATACGGGCCTCAATATATATCAGCAAAAAAAATAGTATCATGTTAAGGGTTGTCGGGGCCTGAAGGTCGCGCGTGTAAGATTGTTCGTTGAAGAAGCAGACATGATCTTAAAAATAGCTACTTTTATTCTATCTTCAACACTTTATGAAATGTACTATTTTATATAGCTTAACTCTGGGAGCAATCTGAGATCCTAACCCTTAATCGGATATACTAGATTTTTGAAATTCGCTTATCTTGGGTTGGAGCTCCTTGTTACGATCCTTTTCGAATCCCGATAGCTCGGTCAGCTCCAAGGTAGTTTATTTCTATAATTCCTGGTGGATTCTATGACGACTATTAATCTCAGGACGCGCGACCACCCAATCGCTGTTCACCTTTTCTAATTCTTGTATTTCACGCTTACCGAACAACAATGCTTAAATAGTAGTCACATTTGCATAAAATCAAGTTATCTCTACAGAAAGCGGGTTTTAACCTAAAGAGGATTAGTAGAAGAACCGGAGCATTTTATACAAATCAGTCGCAAAGAACAAGACAGTTCTTTAAGAGCGATGAGAATTTATTGTCGAAAATCAATCTTTGAAACACAGGATTCAGCAGCAAAATTGGCAGAATAAATATCAGAAGAACTTCACATCTTTTACAGCGCTCAGATATAACTATCAGTGTCAAAAATACACGCAAGTAAAAGATTATTCACAAGCCCAGCTCGTCCTATTCAACAGCCAAGCTAATCACTAGTCGACTCTTACAGTCAAGGCAAGACTACAAATCGCTAGTCAAAGCAATACTAACTCAGTCCCGGCGACCGTCTCCGTATTTATAGCCCTCGCGGAAACTTCGAGAAATATCTGCTTGCGTCATAGAGCGTGAAATCAGTTAATTTCTCCATAAATTTCTAGAAGAATCCATAGGGTCCCGAAAAATGATCACAAAAAATGATCGCCGGCATAGTCACCAAGTCGCCAACTGGTCACTGGAAATGATACCAGCTCGGCTCTATCTCCAAGATTTCGCTAAGTTCCCATTGAGTGAGTGAGTGAATATTAACGTCGCACTGTTCAGCTACATGAGGGCTTTTGACGACGGACCTCGTTATTTTGAAGCATGGTCAAGTGATGATGACGACACCTGAGCTGGCACCCCCCTCTCCTAACTACCACACCAACGGGAGGACGTTTGAGCTTTCGACAGATTTAACGTGCATCGCTCCCCTACACGGCGGGTCTTTAGTGGTACTGGGCTCGAACTGTGGCTTGGGAGCCCCGTATCATTGATACGGCTGATACGGTGGTAGCTAAGCCACTGGCTGCGAAGCTTATTGATTGCACTCCATACTAACCAAATGTAGTAGCTAGGGATTGCAATACCGGGATACCGAACACCGGTACTTTTTGAGTCATTTGTACAATTTTGTAATACCGGTATTCACAAGTTTAAATACTGGTTTTTCGGTGTTTACTAGAGAAATTTTTTAAATTGTCTCCTGTATATGTTCAGTGATTGCCAACCTAGCAAAATAGTATACGTTTTTGTTTTTGTCTCCCTAACGACGAAATTAATTAGACTGCGAATATAAAGTTGCATCGAACAATCAAGAAATGATAAAATATGTGAATTATCCAAGACTATTCTGTTACACCAAGAGCAATACTGCACACCGCAAGGATTCGTAGTCTGATATCCGTATCTGTAAACCCAAAGGGTTTTAGTTGTGAAGAAAAAAAGCGTAATATTTCGATATTTTTTTAATTGGGGAGTTTGTTATTCACATTGTATTTGCATATCATACTTGTGTATTTACATATAATCGGGTTTTTAAAAGGAAATAACAAACAAAAAAAGAATAACCAGTTCAAATTTGACCCGTTTATAGTAAATTTTTTTAAAATTTGTTCCCCACAAACCTTATCCACATTTAGAAGAATTCAGACAGTTATCGAAGATGATATAATGTGTTGATACTAAAAAGGAAGTTTTGAACAAAATTGAATTAACATAAAAAAATTTCAACAGATCAAAATACAATACAGAAATCAGTTTAATAATACCATCTGACGGGAAAACGATTATTTGAAGATGGGGATTTAGAGGTAAATACTTGGAAAAGTATATCGCGTATTGCTAACAGTTCCCCAACAGCGTAGATTCAAAAAGTTTTCATGCTGATAATTATTTTACATAATTACGTTCCCCGCTTAATGAAATACAATTATTGCATTATGTTGTTTTTTTAAAATCACATTTCAAATTTTGTATCAGTCCCACAGACTGAATTGTGATATTTACACTTTTTTGTGATTTAAATAAATAAGATGTTCCTTTTTACTTTTTTGTGATTCTTTATATACTGTTATAATTTAAAAATTACAAATTAATTTTTCGTGATATCTACACTCTAATAAAACGGGAAATAAACAAAAAAACTCCCGATTTTTTTCTTTTCCAAAACTTCTCACCGGTATTAAAAACCCGGGATCCCGGTATTAAAATCTAAAAAAACCAATACCGGTTTTAACGTTTGGTCCGATATTCAATCCCTACTAGGGCAACTGGGAAAAATTGCTTTTTTTCCGTGCTTTTTTTGTCATTTAAAAAACAAGAAATAAATTTATTTTTATGCATTCTTCATTGGGGGGACTCAACCCTTTTTCCGCCGGGCCCCATACATATTCAGATATTTCCCCGGGCCGCATACATTTAAACCCGTGGGGGTACGTGGCAAGTAAAACGCGGGGCCCAACATGAGGATTGATGGAGAAAAAAATACTATAACATCAAGGAAATATTGGTCTTTTAATTGAACAGCATAAAAAACAAAAAAAAAAAAAAATTATGATTTTTTAGATTTGAGTTATGAGTTCTTAACCCCCAACCCCAAATTGTTTTTCTTAACACGATATAACTGGCGAAACAATTATATTAAAAATTCTTTTTATTTTTTGCTGCTTTGACTGAATATAAATCGAACCCATTAATATCTATTAATTTTTGCGTTGAGTGATTAAAATGACAAGCAATATTATATTTTTTGGGGGACCACTTTCGCGACAAATCAAAAAAGATATCATCCGTTTTTTTTTCACCCCTAATAGTCAAATCCCCAAACGCTTCTTTGGGTATTTTTTGCGGGGGACATGAAAGATAATTAAAAAATCGTTTTAGCCATAAAATGGTGTGCCAGGCTGAGTTCACCACAGTGAACGGATTCTCGTTACTCCACTGTTATTTGCTATTAATAACCGTTACAGTCACACATAGAAAAAACATATCTTGCAGATCGTACCCGTAAGACATCGACAGCTAAAATATAGATTTGCTTGATTATAGCATTTTGCAAAATTTTCTTAAATAATGAAATTTCTTTTGAGGGGGAGATACGGGGCCCCTAAGAAAAGTCTGCCGGGCCGCAGGTTGAGTATCGCTGATTTAACCCCTTCAGTTGTATATAATTGCCTTCTGACTAAATATGCCAAATTTCATTGCTTTCCGTCCTTTGTTTCGCACCTTACTTAAAAAGTAGCCATTATGCTTAATTTTTTTTGGACAACCAGTATATAATTATAAATACAAGATAGAAATAAAACTGGTGCCAACTTTTCAGAGTGGCTTTGAATAAAAAAAAAATTACTGAATCCAGATCAAAATTTTCCCAAAAACTCAAATTAAAACAGTTAGAACTTTTATGAGATACTTTTCTTCTTTAAAAAACAATTTAACTAAAAAACAATTTAAGTATTAACTTTAAATTTTCCCGTATGTAAAATACATTAATGGTCCTTGAATAACTTGAAAGGGGAAAGGGTCCATCTTTTACTTCAAGGAGCCCAGCTCTAGCATCTAGATAATTTCACTTTAAATTTAAAAAGTCGCCATTTCGATATTTATCAGCAGGGGAAAAAAAAACTGTCACAAAATAGCCTCATCTAGATCAAAACCCCGCAAGGGTTTAAACATTTCAATTCAATGGGTTGAAAAAAACCAGGTGCGTGTAAAAAAACATCACCCTTTCTATTGAAAAAGACAAAAAACATTTGTCATAAACAAGAAAATTAAGCCCATTTAAAATTTCCCAGAGTTTATAAAACTGTACCGTGTTTCAATAAAAAGGGTGTTTTAAATTTTCCCAACAAAAAAACAGAAACTCTTCGGGATTAGTATACTATATCTCTTTAACTAGTGCAGTAAAAAATCGTTTAACACTTTAACTGGGGGGTTTCCTGACATTTTTCGTTTTGGGAGAAAAACAAAATAAAACATATATTCAACAAAATTAAGTTTATTAGAGTACATCGTATTCCCATAAATATGTGAATAAACAAGTATTTTATAATATTCAATGAAAGAAAAAACATTCACAAGAACTTAATGAAATTTAATACAAAAATTTTCAAGTTTTTTGAAAAACAAATATTTTATTGACTTTTGGAAAATGATCTGATATTTTTTTGCATTGTTTTTTCTCAGCATCAAATGGTCAACAAATTGTTCGAAGTCGTCCATTTTTTTAAATTTTTTTACCATTGGAATGGGGCTTTCAAGTCAGTGCTTCTCAAAGTTTCAATATTCAAAAACCCAACATTCAATCATAAATTTTATCCCCCCTCAAAACAAAAAAAATGTATTGAATTCAATAATACCCCCTTTTTGATGCTACAACTACGATCCCGACGTTCCTTTTAAGTATCACAAAGGCATATAAGAGTCTTGCTCAGTAAAAAGGTTTTAAATTTTCCCCGGGACGTATATATAAAACCGTATTTCCGAAGAAAGATTTTTTTCTGTCCCAAATCCAAAAAAATTATATCGAACACTTTAAATGCAATAAAAAAAAACCCTTTGAAAAATTTTTTTTGCGAAGGCTTTACTTATTTAAGATTATTTGTTTTTTATTCCTTTCCCCCCCTCACCCAATACATCCCATACGGGGGCCTACGGGGAAAAAAGGGTTTCATTGGAGAACGAATCGCGAAATTTTTAATCGGAAAGTTAAGGGTTTTTTTTTTTATTATAAACCGTAAAAAAAATTATCAAGATAAGTGTTGTTTTTTTGTATGTGTTTTTATATTTGACAGAGTCTCAGGGGTCATTTGGTAATTATTAAACTTGTTTTTAGTATAGCTAAATTAATTATGAAAAATTGTGTAGCACTATACATTTAAAGTATAATATATCAGGGGGTTTTATTTTATATATATATATATATATTTATGTCAAAAGTATTTTGTTTATTTACTTTCATTTTCTTAATAATTTTTTTAAATAATCTTTTGTTTTTGACTTTTCAATATGCTCGCGCCCCCCTCGTAGAGTTGTCACGCCCCACAGTCTGAGAAACACTGGTCTAAGTAACAGCGCACACCTTTTATGTTCTTCGTTTCGGATGACGTGGGAACAGGAGTTACATCATTCATTTCCCTTACATCAGCTGCATCAACGTATTGTTCGAGCTTTGAACTAACTCCAAAATGACTTTGTCTGTCATAATTAGGATTGTACACACATTATCATCATCTTGCAACGATTTACACACTCTCCTATGATACACTCTCTCTAGAACAGTTTAATAAAACATAAACTTTCCCAAACATTTTATTAAGTGTGAATTGACCACTAGGCTAACGCACCCACATTTTACCTTTGGAATCTGCGTCTAAGTCACTGCGCATACTTTTCATGATGTTCCTCATTTCTAAGGTGGCCATTTTTTTTTACAATGAAAATGAGGGCAAAAAATTTTAAAAAAGTTATAGCTTAAATATATGAAACGTTTTATTATATGCAAGAATATGCTAATTACGCTTACATTCTTTTTAATTATTCTCTTAAACGAGTATTTTTTCCTTTTGAATAAAATTTTTTTTTTGTCAAAAACCCTTATTTCTAACGGTGGTTTTCCCCGCAAACCCCGACCCAGCGATAAAAACCCGGGAGTTAAGAAAAGGGCAATCGAAAAACTAACGCCAGGTTGGGAACCCCTTCAATTCACAGCTTTTTCGACCCCAGTTATTTTGGACCTGCTTTTTTAACTGGTCGATTCCCTTTTTTGGCCGAAGTAAAACCCCGTGACTTCGACATATTTTTTTTTGCGATCGGAAAGAAAGTGGCATATTTGTCTCTTTTCAATGTTTATTTTTCAAAATGAATTTTTCCCAAAGTTTATTTTACACAATTTAGAAAAGGAACACTTGAATGTTTTTATAAAAACAAAAGAAACTAATGCGTATAGTTGTTTGAAGAAAAAAACGAAGCGTAAAAGTAAAAACCACGGCAATATAATGAGACTGATATGATGGAGTGATGAATCCATGAAGGGCACGACAAATCCATCAATGTTTTTTAAATTTAAAAAAAAAAAACCCCAAAAGCGTTCTTCGTCAAGAAAGATGTGAAAGACAGGGTGTGGTGAAATATCTAAAAAAAATGGAATAGACGGATTTTAAAATGAAGTTTTTGGGGAGCTGATCCCGACGTTGCCAATGTCTACCATTGGCCAGCGACAGTCCCCCAAAAATCAAAATTTCAAGTAAGTAAATTTCTTTAGTTATTACAAAATTTTAATTAAATCTTAGTCAAAAAAAAATTGAAAGCTGTTAGTTAATGCCCACTCCCCGGGGAGACGGGGTTAAACAAAGAGAAAGCATTTTTTTTTAAAAAATTAAAATGCCGTTTTGAAATGTTTCTTTAAAGTTTCTTTTAAACTACCCACTAAATAGTATTATGTAACAAAAAAAAATATTAAAAAGTTTGTTGTAGATGTTTAACGGGTCCAGTAAAGGTAAATAAAAAACTTTTTCTACCATATACTCAAGAAGTTATAATATTTTTTTTCAAATAGAATCTAAAAAATTTTTCCCAACGTGTAAAACTTCGTTTTCCTATGTTTATTTTCAAATGCTTTAGCATAAAGTTTTTATAAAAACTTTCACGCGACAAATAAATTAGAAAAAAAATTTTTGATTATTTGTGGTAATGAGCTGTTGGTCCCAAAAAAGATAATAACCTTTATAGCTTTTTCGGGTTTTTTGGTGAAACGTATATTTTTTTTTTTTTCAATGGTCAGATCATCATGTGAAATAAGTTTATGAATTTAGTAAAAAAAAGGAAAACTTTTTTTAAAAAAATTTTTTTTTTTAAAAAGAAGTTAAATTATTTTTGTTTTTTCTATAATAACTTTGATCCAAGAAATCATTTACTTTTAAACCATCAAGCTGCTTAGTAGTTTCAATAATAAATTTTTTAATTTATTGTGAATCAGGTTTTTAAATTTTTATTGTGAAAATAGGTTTACTTATTGGAAAAAAAAGGGAAATTTTTTTTTATTTGACTGGAGATATTCATAGTTTTTCTGATTTAAGAACTAGTTTGTATTCCTATTAAAACATGTAATTTTTATTTAACAGATTACAAGTTGCAGGAATAAAGAAAAAAATCATAAAAGATCAAGCCAATAAAAATGCAACCCAAAAGACAGCCAGAACTCTCAAGGAAAACCTTAACATTTTCCAGAAAACATGCTAAAACCCAAACAGCTCATCTGCTGCTACGTAAAAAAGTTGAGCATCAGAATTATAAAATATATAGAGCGGGGAAAAAAGCTTTAAAACTGAGTTGCAGGAGAAATTTTTACTTTGGGGAAAGATGGCCCACAAATATTTTTTTAAAATCAAAATTTAAAATAGAATAAAAAATTTTTTATTAAAAATTTTTGTTGTGTTTTTTTTTTCATTTACAAAACAAAAAAAATTAATTAGAGAAATAATTTGTGACGGCATTTCATTTGAAAAAAAATCAGCCAAGAACGTGCCCTTTTCAAAGCTCGGTTTTGGGAATTCGTTTTCAGCACTAATTGTAATACTAAAACTTCCATCTGGGGATCTGCAGGTGGTTGGAGACCCCCTTTACAATAGAAATTTTAAAGATAAAAAATAAAGAAAATTTGAAATAAGTTGAAACTATGTGTGTATTTAAGGGAAAAATCAGCATGGTTCTTTCTAAAAAAAATTTAAATCAATTTTCTTGTGTGTAACTATGAAAACACCTTTTTTAAAATTTTGCTGTTCAGTATATGGGGGATTTTTTAACATCTTTTTTTTTACATATATATCTATAAAATGTTTGTGAGTCCCAAGAAGTCTAGATTTTATAATTTGTTTTATTTATATATATCAAATTATAATATATTTGATGAACTTCAAACATAAAAAAAAAAAAAAAAAAAATCTTAAGGAACTTTTGCTTTTTAATTTTTTCATATTTTTTATCCTAAAAAAAAGAGGATACTTTGCTGATTTCTTTGATTTGCTGAAGATTAGTTAAGATAATTTTTTTCAAAAACATATGCAAAAATTCCCCCTTCCTTTGTAAACAGATGATTCCCGAAATGTTTCCGTTTTTAGTTTTCAAAACTAACTGGCTCTTTAAACTTCATATCCCGTTAACTGTGCCTTTCGCTGTCCATTTCAAATGTTTACATTTTATCATTAGTATTTCTTGCTTTCCTATATGTGTTTTTAAATAGAAACAAAACAAATTATGTACATTTTTCTTTAGTTTTGTCGACTGCTTTCCCCATGGATGCATTTTTTCTTGTATATAATGAATAAATTTTGAAAAAAAATGATATTTTTAAACTTAAACAGCTTATTATAAATCAATATTGGGTGAAGATAGTGACAGTGCTTATATTTCAAAAAATTTTTAAAGGTTTCCCTTTTGGAAAATCAAAGTGATGTAAGTATTGTTAAACCAAATATAACTATCCAGTTATTTATAGAATATGGAAAAGAACAAAAACTATAATAAAAAAATTTACCCAAATTTTAAGAAGTGAGGATTTGAGATAACAAAGGAATATAAGAGAAATACATTCAAATTTTTCAGCAGTTGGGTTGTATTAAAAAAGTTTTGGACTCACAATTTTTTCTTGAGAAAAGTATTTAAAAATAATACGGGGTATATTTTTATCTCATTTGTTTCATAATGTCCTTTGTAAAAAGCAAACATTTTTTTTTTAAAGAATACAATTTTTCTGAAGTATACTCAAAAATTTTTAAATCATTTATTTCATTTTTCTTTGGGAAATTTTTTAAAATTATGTTAGTATATAGAATATTACATCTATAATTTATGAGTATTTTGTAAAATTTGAAACTAAGAATATATATAATTATGCAAATGCATGAAAAAAATATTAAAACAATTTGTAAATGTAAATATTAAATATGATTAAAAATTTTTACGTAAAAATTTATTTACATTGAAAAATTTACAAAGTCTTGACACATAATTTAAAATTTCAGAATATTCTGACCTAGACAATTAACATAAATTGTGCAGAAAAAAAAAGCAAAAATTATTGATGGCACCCCGCTCTGGGGGTGTTCAAGCCAACTGATAGGCAAGCAAAACTTCTTTTGAGGATGGCATACTTTATTCGATAGGTTTTTTTTCGACACATGCAATTTATTATACCTGAAACAAAAAAATAATTTAAATAACTATCTAGAAATGTTACTAATGAGCAGATTGTGTTTTTATCTAAAATAAAAAAAAGTTGTATGTTGAAATTATAAATATGTTTTTTACATTTTATACTGATGTTTTCATCTTAGTCTAAGCAATTTTAGTTTCTTTAAAAAAAGTTTGTTTTTCAAAAAAATTTTTTCACTTTAATTGGGAAAGTATTTAAAACAATTTTACTTGTTTTTATTAAAAAAAAAAATGTGAATTGTTCATTTTTTCTAGTTTTTCAAATTTAAAATCCCCTTCTCAAAATATAAACAAAACCAATTTTTTCCGTGGCCAGTCATAAAAAGCGTAGTGAAAGCAGCTTCTATTTCAAAATTACTTTGGGTTTGTTTTAAATATTTATCTAAATAATTTTTTGATGTATGAAAAATTTTATTAATCACAACCGGGGAAAGTTTTTTTAAAATGATAATCTGGGGAAAAATTTCCCTTTTTTAAAATATTGAACTGATTTATAATATATAATAAGAATGGGAAATTTCCCTCCCTATATTCACAATTTATCAATAGTTCTTTAATTTTTTCTGGTTGATTTTGTATAATATGTTTTTTAATTCTATGCAAAAAATAAGGGGTTTGAAAAACAGATTTTTTTTCCCTAGCAGATGGTAGTCTTATACAACTGATATGTTTTTAGGGAAAAAACAGGTTGCATTGTTGTTGAAAATACGAATATATATAATACAAAGAAAGGAAAATTTTAGGGGTTTTTAACAAAATTGATCAGAATATTCCCAAAGGGAGAATGTAAACATTTGGGTTTTTTTAAAACTTAAAAATCAGCAAAAAAACAATATTTACATATGTAGTCAGAAATTACTTTAGACAAATCTAGACACCAAATTTAGCAACAGCTGTTTAAGGGGGGAAAGGGGGTTTTAGATAAAACAAAAGCATAGAAGCACAAATGTTTAAGTCAAATAATTAATAGGGAAAAAAAAAGCATCTTAAAACACAACATATAAATCTCATAGGGTAACAATGTATTATTTTTTTGCGATCTATTCCCAAAATGTCATTTATGTTACAAGCTATTTATATTAAACAGCCAACAGAAAAAATAATTGTTTTCCAAACCCTTTTGTAAAATAGCATCACTTTAATAAAAAATTTTTATTAATTTGAAATACTAACATAAGAAAAAAAAAAATTTTCAGATAAATACCATTTTTGGGAAAACCTTAGCCGTCCATTTCTTCAAATATATTTTTTTTTTTTTTCCCTTTAAAATCCTCTCTTCTTGTTTCCCCATTTTCTTTTTAAAAAATGAAGAAGTGAAATTGAAGAAAAATTTACAGGGTTCATCGTAAAGTTTAAAAAAAACCGAACTCGCAAAAATGCTTCGAAACTGTAAACACTCCAAAAAACGCTTACTACGCATGGGGTTTTTAAAAAATAACCCGGCTCTGAACTGGGTTTTTGAAATTTTTTAATCTGATCCGGGGTTAAGTTATTAACTTGGGATTGAAAAGGTTTTTGACGAAACCCGGTTTTCCTTTCCCAACCGGCAGTCAAGTTAGCGGTGAATACGGGGAATACATCGGAAAGTTTTTGGGAAAAAAAAATCCTTCGTAAAACGTAGGGGCCCCAAAAATTTTTCAAGGGGGGGCCAGGGTTTGAAAGTCCACCATTTTGGTATCATGCTCCAATACGCCGCCCAACATATTCTTTTGATTTTTGGATTTTTGAGGGAAAAAAACAATAAAAAAATTTAATTTTTTTGAATAAAAAACTAGTATTAATTAATAAAATTAATTATTAATAAATAAATACATAATTAAATTTTTCGTAATACTTCCGGGATATACATAGGATTATAACCAATCGAAAAATCATGGGGTAATGGGGGGTGTCCCCCTAGGAAAACCTCCCCTTTTTGTGCGCCACTGTTCATACTCAGTTTTATGGGTAGCTAAAAATAATTAAAATTCAATTTTGATTTTCACTAGTCGCTTCACAAAAAAGATTTTCAAAGGAAAAAATTTTCCCCAACCGCTGCATTAGTTCCAGGGCAGCACAACGTAAATTCAACAAGAATAATTATATTTTCATACAGAATGAGCTCATTTTTGAAATGGTTTAATAAGTAATTTCAGCCATATTTTACAAATTTCTCAGTATGTGTTGATTTTTCAATTCTTCTAATTTATTAGAATTTAAATATACATTCAGTCCTTCTACTTGAAGCAGACCACTGTCATCGATTTTAATATCAAAACTCAACGTAATTTTCTGTATCTGCCGACTTAACTTGAGACCAAGTCAAAAAATACCATTGAAAACTGTTATTTCCTGTGATATTCATTTCAGACCATTCTTCGACATTTTTGGAAACATGTTCGTTTCGTCTCTGAATACAGAGATAAACAGATCAGTTTTAAAACATTGAAAAGGAGGACACCTTTTGAGGAAGGTCAGAACCTATAAAAGGAGGACTGTCCTCCCTAAAGGAGGATGGTTGGTCACCTTATTTCATATTTCATGGGAATAGTAGCTGATTTATTCATTACATTTTCGTCTTCGGAATCTGCATCGACGATATCGTTTGAGCTCTGAACAAATTCCAAAATGTCTTTGTCTGCCACAGTTGGGGCTGTACGCACATTGTCATCATCATTTACTTCAAAGAATTCGTTCGATAGTACTACAGCACAGTCCAATCCGGCTGGTGTTTTCCGTATTTTGTTCATTCCCAGAGGGGAAATCTATTCGTGTTAAGCAATTTTTGTTTCGTGTTAAGAGAAAAACTGTATGAAAATATATAGTTTTTCGGAACTGTTGTATTCTTTCGTGGTAATCCATGTTTCTTCTTAAGGGTTTTCGTGTTAAACGTATTTCAATGTATTTAATTATTTTGGAGGTAAGGAGATTTGTAATGAGTTTAATTAACATTGTAAATACATCAAAGATCTTTTGTCATATGAAACATTATGTACAAGGTATGAAAATTGGTGATGTTTATGATCTCACTATTTACATTGAAAATCATTCAATACTTTTATTGTACGACCTCTGCAATCTAACCATTCACAATATTCTCCCTCTTCTTTCCAACTGCAATCACTGTCCATCACCTCCCAGTGTACTTGAGGTACAAATTTATCACACACTTAAAACTGCGCCATCTATCTCAAACAATAATTTTGCTTTAAAGGGAGTGAAATGTACTTATTTATTGATATTTGAATGCAACGTTTAATTGAAAAGAAGAATCGGGATTATGTCGGCCCCAAATAGACAACGTTGATGTTTTTTTGGTTCACCCCAATTTTTGTTGATTATTTCACCATTATAAAATACTATACCACACTATAAGATTCGTATCCATGAATAACAAGAGTTTAAAAAAAATAAATATTATTTTAAAATAAAATAAATTATACGGGCTGAATTTCTATGACGTTATAGTCATATGATTAATACGATCTCGTACTTTCAATCAGTTTCTGAGCTTTGCTTTTGTCAACTTTTGCAGATTTTTTTCCAAATACAAACAAAAGAAAGAACATATAGATTTTTCAATTTCAAAAATTGTAAAAGAAAAAAATACTTTTTGGGAATCTGATTTTTAAATTACTCCGTCGAAGAGTCTAAAGCATGCACTTTCCTAAGATGGTACTCGATTGATCACAACGATGAGAAAGAGATATAGGATGGTTCAAACATTTTGTCCTAAAAATACGTTAAAAGTGATTTATCCATAAAAAATCGTTGATTTATCCAGCAAATTACACTTTCCCCCTAACGAAATATACGGCTATCTAATTTTAGAAATTTTTTTTTTTGTCTGTTTTTTAGTAAAGATGTTTAAAAAGATCCCCGAAATCACAATTACCCCCTTGCGTCCTTCAGTGTCTGATCGATAGAGAAATTTACAGAGGAAAGCGTAGATATATCGCTCTTTTTCTTTTTTAATTAATATATTTTTTAATAATGGTAATTTTGGAATTTTAATGTGGTATTTGGATTTTTTCCTATCTTTTAATATTTTCAGCGTGTTTCTGCATTGAACAAATCGCGCGAGTGAGAAGATAGACTCACTCACTTACAAACTCATACATTTGTTTACTCTCGAATTTAAATAGTGTAGATATGTATTCCATATCAGATTGTAACTATGTTGAAAATTTTTTGGAGGAGTTTCACATGAATGTATCGAAACTTCATCGAAATTTAAATGCAGTCGAGCCCCCATTTGAACCTCAAAATTTCGAGTTTTTCTATATAGCGAACTTTTTTTCCCGGGAAACCCAAAAACACCCGATTTTTTCGTAAAAACCCAATAGCGAAGGCATTTTTATATAATGAATTTTTTTTTCTCCCCATTTTTAAGTATTTCTGGGCATTTCAAATTATTCTATCTTTTAACACATTTTAGATGGAATTCTTGAACTGGTTTTTTTAGTCCTAACTCGCCGAGAGCAATAGAATTTGGGGGTTTTTCCCCCGAAATGTAATCTTTAAACCCCTTGTCAGTTCATGGAAAATTTGATATCCCCTTTTCACTCGCAGGAAATTTTCTCGTGTCCTTTAACAGTTCCGCATTTTTTAGTGTTGATCAACCGTACTGGTAACTTCGTTTCTAGAAACTCGGAAATGTCAAAACGTAAGTGCTTGAGCATCAAAGAGAAACATATAATTCTTCAGAAAGTGGATAAGGGCGTCAAGAAACTTTCCTTGAAGTTTTTCTTTCTTTCTTTTCTTTTTTCTTGATAAAGATAAGATATATAAATTTCCCAAAAAAAGGGGTGAAAATTCTTTTTTTACTACATAGTGCTTAAGAATTTTAAATATTTTTTTTTGTGGTTTATAAAGAAATTTAAAAATGAACCTCTGCATAGCGAAATTTCCACATAATGAACTTTTTTCGCAATTTAGCGACTCCGAATATAGAGGTCCGACTGTAATTAATTAATTGAGGTTATATAGAGGTCCAATTATAATTGATAAATATTTACCTTTACTAACTTGTGCTGATTTCTCTGGTTATTTCGAAAAAAAAAATGTAAAATAAGAAGAGTTTGAGGAAATAACAAATTAAATTGAACGAAGATATTTCGAAAATAAAAATGAGCCAACAATGTCAATTTACCTTCTAAATTGTGTGTACAATAAATTTCTTTTGAATGCAAAGACAAAGAAAAAAATGAAACTGTTATATCCTTTTTTAATAATCAAAAAAGCGCTTGTTTATGATTTTTTTTTTAACTTGGGGAAACATATAAAGAGTAACAACTCACAACTGTAATCAATTTCAATTTCCGCCTAGTCTGGTGTTAAGAATTAATTCGACTGCTGTGCCATTCGAAGCGTATCGACGTCCTGTTAAGCATATGAGATACAAGAAAATAAAAGGCGTGAATTTTTTTATTCCTCTTCCTTCTTGTCTTTCAATAAACTGGTTTCATCCACCTACACTTTTGATTAAGTCCACAAGAATATCCTCAAGTTGCAAGGTCAAGGTCAAACTTTTCTTTTTTTTCTCCTTTCAATAACAGTGAAGATGTCACTTTGTAAAAATATACTCTCTTCCAGAGTAATTATTTACAAAATAGAGTAAGATGTTAATATTTATTTTAAAACTTGTTAAATCAAGCGTGGTGTTATTTTTAGACCGTCTCGATGTTTCTTTTTTAAAAAAAACGCGCAAGCATTAAAGACACATGCAGTTTTAAACCAATGAGATTTATGCAGGAAAGTTGGTCAAGGAGTATAAAGAAAGGAAGTGATTTTTTTGATAAAATTCATTTGTAATTGAATGAGTTTTTATCATTTAATAAAAGAAAGAAAAATATAGAGGGGTTTTTTTTATTGGAGAAAAAATTCTTGGGAATTATAATTATGTGTACGCTTTTGGGATCATAAGCTGTCATTTTTCAGTTAATTCATACAGTGCCGGCTTATCCACTGAGTGCTTGGGGCGGGCGCCCAGGGCCCTTAAAGTTGGACTTGACCAGATTTTCTGGTATAAGTTTCGATCTGTCAGTGCCAAAGAGACCCATAGATCTTCTGCGCCCAAGGCCCGAAATGAGCTTAAACCGGCACTGAATTCGCAGGACTCTAAGACAGAGCAACTTCTCAGTGGACTGTACAAACTATTTTTCACTTAATATAATGCGGTTATACAATATAATGCGGTTATAATCAAAACCCATGTGGTTAACCCCATGACACTAGTCGTTCTTTCTTTCGAACTGCTTGCTCCCATCCCCTTTTGGTCAGTAACCTCTCATTTCTTGTGGGTGAAGGGATTGTACCCCGCTGTACCATTAGAACCCGGCTATGGAATGGGGCGAGAGTTGGAAGGAAAGTGTCAACATCCACTTGTTATGACAAGTTATTTCTATTTTATTCCTCTATATGCAAAAGTAAAAATAAATAAATAAATAAAAAAATTGGCAGTTATAGAGATTGCCGATAGAAGTGAAAACTTAGAACTTTTAGTATTAAAATTCGAAATTTCATAATGTTTCAATTAAAATTATCAACATCAATCTGGTTTTCACATCTATTGACACCCTGAAGCAACAATTATATGCATGTTTATATGGTTTTTTATTATTCAAATATATTACGGCTGTAAAGATTCATGCCAAAATATAAATACAATTTAACTGAAATAACAATTAATATACAATCATGTTATTTATGGATAGTATTTGTATTTACTTAAATTTCAATGTACTTGATTTTTAACATTATTTTAAAATTGTTTGCAACATTGTCATCAGTAATTTCAACAATACTTAAACTTTTTGTACTTTCAATTATTTCATTTTGTTCTAAAAAAGATACAATAGGCTTATGGTAACTAAAGTAAGAAAGGAAAATGTTTGATTTTCAAATTTATCTAAGTATCGCGTAAAAATCGCATCTATCGTCGTTTTATTTTTGTAGTACTGAGTTTTTGATCATTGGACATATTTAAATTAAGAGTTTCATTTAGAAATTCAATTAGTGGTTGATTTTTATCATCTGAAAAGTTAATATTGAAGTCTCTACTTAAAATCTTCGGTATATTATCATATTTTTTGCCAAATCTTTTCGAGTATTTCAGAACCTTCCTTTGTATAAATCATCAAACTTTCGAATACAAATTGTTGTACCTGTCTCATAGATTTTCCAGGCGAAATATAAACGGCAACCATTAATATGTATTGCCCATTCTCGTAATCGCAACGAGCAACGCCTATTTCGCCTTTATCAGAAACATTAACATCAATGCCTCTAGTGAATTTAGTATGTATGTTCATATGTGAAGTAATTAAGTGTGACGTATCTTGAGTATTGTGATAAATAGCTACGCTGCTGGAACTCTTCGGGTCTTTTATAACTGACAACAAAGTTGAAATTCGGAATATTGTGGCTCTTCGTTTTTCATACGAATTTCTCACAAAAGCCAGAACATTTGACTTTTTTACGATAGCATCATTTTTTAGGTCAGCTGCATGCGCATGCAAACTTTGACAATTGAATGAAAATATCGATAGTCCTTTCTTGTTGGATATGAATTCAAGAAAAGTTTTGGTGACCGTTTGTAATGTATAGCTTTGTAACCTTTTCAATTCTAACGTTAGATCCTCTCAATGACTTGTTGATCTTTTATGATGTTTATCTGTTTCTGAAGCATTTAGATGTGTTCCTGTTCTACCAATCCAAAATTTCCGGCTGCTGCTAATATTTTCTTGAGTAACCAAAAATAAACCTTGAATCCTCGTTACTCTTGTTAAAGCTACGTATACTAATTCTCTAGGATGTTTGCGATCGTATTCATAGACAATAGCATCATAAGTACCTCCCTGTGATTTGTGAATAGTCATTGCCAAAGCAGAAATAAGTGGAAAATGTTTTCGTTTCGCTTTTATGGTTTTATTGTTACTGAGTGGTATGGATGATGTTGTCTGAGGAGTGATTGGCACAGCATCATCGTCAAGATTAAGACGGACACTGACTCTTCGATTTTGTAGCTCGTTTTCGTCCACATAGTTTTGGAAATTTCATCCAAATTTTTATATGATGTCATGATTTTCATCTCTCTCTACGTAACAAAATTTTCCAACAAGGCCATTTTATAATCCGTTTGCAACATCTATGTTGTTTGTTATCATGTAAGATCGGTTGAGAATAAAATTAATCCTTAAGGCAATCCACCAGTTTTATATATATATCAGCTCTTATTTTATGCAACTTCAGTCTAACAAAATTTTCTTGCTCAGCATTATGACACCCTACGCAAAACATCAGATATTGCTTTATTTTCTTCACTGTTTAAAATAGAATGGTTGTAGTCATTTACCACTGCGTTTGTAAAAAAAAGTCTAATTCCTTCAGGAAATACTGATTGAATTTCTTCTTTTGTGATAAATCTTGATTCTATTACCTGTATTTCTTCTTCCGTTAAAACATTTCCATTTCCAATCGAAAAATAGCATTATTGTATTATTTTAATATCGAGATATAAATGCAAAATTTTAATTTATCACATAATTTGACTTCTAAAAATTTTAAAATTTATATTTAACCGTTACCTTAAAACAGTTATATGTTTCTTATTTTACAAAACTGGTGGTAAGTTTTAAATAATTATTTTTAAAAAAGAATGAAGAAACTATTAAATATGCAGAAAATTTATTTTCATTATATATTTTTCAATTCGCTACAAAATTACTCGGTAAGTTGGCGAATTACGAGTTCCGTCGCCAATAGCTTTGTAGCGCGACGTAAACATAATTCTCAATCACTCACTCGGTAAGTTGGCTTTCGTACTACACTGCCATCTGTGAGGAGAAGCAGCCTTTACAGCATAAAGAGTCATGAGCATGTCGGTGACGCAAATCCATAAGATTTTCCCCTACCAAAAAGTGTTCAATGCGGCTAAAGAAGTTTTCACTTCAAAAATATATTAGAACCCATAGACAGTGAGTGACATTTTTGTGAGTTAATTTTAACAATTCTTTAGGTGAATACAACAGGATATTTTTAAAAATATTTTCTGGTCGTTATTAGCAATAATAATGATACGATATCCCATTGTAGTTTTTGGTCTTCTCAACAAGCCAATACCTATTAATTTTAAGTTTTAATAAACTCAATTTTGATAAAATCAAAATTACTTTATTGTATCGTTCCTTGTAGACCGACCGATATGTCGGTTTTTAGCGTAACGAAATGAAGATAACTACATTGCTAGTGCTGTTGCCATTTTTTAAGGTGACTATTTTTTTTTACAATGAAAAGGAGGACGAAAAATTTAAGAAAAATTTACAACGTAAATGTATGAAACATTTTATTAATTCAAACGAAAATACGCTAATTACGCTTTTAATTATTTACTTTAACGAGTATTTTTGCATTGAATGATTTTTTGTCGACACATCATTTTCTAATATATCGGAAATTTCGGAGCAAAAAATATCCTTCATACTGAATTTTACGGTAAGCACTGTAGCTAATATATTAATATTCATTCTTGATTTCTCACTTGTCCAAAAATCATTACCAACTAAAAAAAACTTTCAACTGCTGCATTAGTTCCAGGGCAGAGCACAACGTAAATTCAATAAGAATAACTAAATTTTCATCTGGAATGTGTTCATTTTTTAATGGTTTAAGCATTTTAATTCCATCTTTTATCAACTTCTCAGCATGTTGATTTTCCAATCGTTCTAATTTATCAAAATTTAAATATACATTCAGTCTTCTAATTTCTTCAAACAGACAATTGTCATTGATTTTAATATCAGGCCTTTCTCTTTCGATAAAAACCAACACAATTTTCTGTATCTACCTAATTTATTAAATATGAAGTCACAAAAAACACCATTGAAAACTGTTATTCCCTGTGATATTTGTTTTGGACCATTCTTCGACATTTTTTAAACATGTTTGATTCATCTCTGACTGCAGAGATTAACAGATCAGTTTTAAAATATTGAAAAGGAGGACAAGTAGAAGGACAAAACTTATAAAAGGAGGACGGTTGGTCCACCTTAGTGTTACTAAGTCTATTATTTGCGGCTGTTTTTGGGTTTTACAAGTTGCTTATACAGTAATTCTTGACATCCTGTCACACAAAATGACGTGGAAATTTTAATTCACGGTTTATGTCAGGATCATGAGTCGGAAAATGTTCTTCCCTACTAGTAGCAAATTTCAAGCCCTCTCGAAATAAATCAGCTGTTAATATCCGAACTTTACCTTTTCTACTTCGTCATTATCGATTTCTTTATTATCCTAAACTGTCACACACACACATAAAATCGATCAAATCGTTCTCATCCAAAGGGTACAAATTTCCAAATTGTTTCGAAACTCATGATAGAATAAAAAAAAATCAGCGTAAAAAAAATTTTTTTTTTTAAATTCACGTACCGTGTTGTTTTAAAATCGTGTAGTAGCTACGGTAACCTAGTGGCTCAAGGTCACGGAATCGTGGCTGGCATGTCATGACTTCGAGCCTCGTACCGCTGAAGATCCGCCGTGCAGAGGAAGCCGATGCACGCTAAATATGTCAAAGTTCAAACGGCCTCCCATTGGTGTGGTAAGGAAGTTAGGAGAGGGAGTGCCAGCTCAAGTGTCGTCCTCGTCACTTGACCATGGTTCAAAATTACCATATAATACACACACAATTCTACTATATAATAATACAACTTTTACTATAATACGTAAATACAACTAATTTAATTTCAATATCTAAAAAGTGTTTATATATTTTATCCTAAAACACGTTTTATAGTTAATCGAACTAAAAAGTAAAAAATAATTCTTAATATAAGAATAAAATGATTGAAGAAAAATTAAGAATTATATTTTACTTTTTAGTTCGATTAACTATAAAAGCGTGTCTATTAGTTTTTTTTTAAATATAATTTATTTTTCATTTCTTAGCTCGATCTACAATAAAAGAGTGTTTTTTTTTAGTTTTTTAAACTATCATTTTTTTATTTTCATTTTCAGAAAAACTAGGCAATTGTTTGTTTTTTGGTAAGAAATTGCTGACGCATCCTTCCCCTTTTCACATAAAGAACACTTTTTTTTGTTGTACGTCAATTAACCATGAGCGTTTTCGCTTCAGGGTTGTAATCTTTTAGCCTCCAAATCTGGAAATCGTTGATCCTGATCAGGACAATGGAACAAAATTATTCAATTTTTGGTATTGTAATTTTATATGACAAGTGAGCAAAATTTCGACCTTTTAAAGGGGTTAAAAATCAACTTCTAAGATTCCGTTACATACAGATAAAGTAAATAAAAGTGTGTAAAAGTAGTTGTATGTATATATGCAATGGAACAAAATTATTCAATTTTTTTGTATTGTAATGTTCTATGACAAGTGAGTAAAATTTAGACCTTTTAAAGGGGGTAAAAATCAATTTCTAAGATTCCGTTACATACAGATGAAGCTAATAAAAGTGTGTTAAAAAGGAGTTGTGTGTATATATGCTGTAACAACAAGTTGTGCAGTGTTTTTGTTACGTCGGTGGCTTCAAATAGCAGGATTTCATTTTCTATATTTTGAAAAGTCTACCTTAAAGTGTTAATACCGGAATGTTGCCAACATCCCAATTTGAAACTCTAGTGGGTCATAAATTCTGATAACCTAATCTGGTTGAGGAAGTCTACTTAAAGCTGCATTAGTCAGCGGTGAGCTATGATTTCCGTGTTGCCGATCCCACAAAGTCAACTTGAAGCCAATCTATGCTTAAAAAAAATCTGTTTTGAACCCCAAATACGCCGGATAAAAACATTTAAACAGCGTAGTTTCATGTAAATTTAATTTCAGTCGAACTCCGTATAACAAATCTCTATTTTGAGAACTTTTTCCTGGAACCAAAAATATTTTACGATTTTCTTTGTAAAATGAACTCCAATAGCGAAGTGCATTTTCTACATAACGAACCTTTTCTCTCTGTTTTAAAAGTATTTGAGGATATTTTTCAAATTATTCTCTCTTTTAGCCCACGTTTTATGGTGATCAATGACCTTGAACTGGTATTACCAGGTGCCTAACTCACCTAGAACAATAAAATTGCCATAATTTTTTTCAAATAATAAATTCAAATACAAGTTTTTATTTTTTATCAGCAATTAAACCTAACGACACTTGGGGTAGTGTATGCTCAAAATTACTGGTTATATAATACTGTACATTAAAATTACTCGTAGGCTTAAAATTAGATAATGTCGTTAAAAATTCATTAGTTTTATATAAATTATTTTACATAACTATTTATAAATTATTTTTTAAAATTGAAATTAAAGTGTATTTTTGGGCAATGTCTTTTTTATTTTCTTGTTTTCCTTGCAGATTTCTTTTTGATGGATAAGATATATAAAATGAATAGATATTAATTTTCAAAAAAAGTGTGATTAATTACTTTTTTAAAATAATACATAGTGTTTATGAATTTAAAATTTGTTTTATGTGGTTTTAAAGTATATTAAAAGATGAATATCTATTTAACAAATTTTCCATTTAACGAACTTTTTTTTGGAGATTTAGCAACTTCTTTTAATAAGAGGCCCTACTATATATTCATTACATTCAAAGCGAAGGAATGCAGTAGAATACAAAAAAATTTGAATGCATGTTTCTTGTAAACGATTTATTGCATCAACAACGTAATATTGCGCTAGTTTTCATTCAGGTTGCGTGTATTTAATTAATAGCTATTAAATAAAGTGGGAAATTTATAGTTCTTCCGCTGTTACAACTATCAAATTAGCTATAAAATCATAGCGTAATAATAAAAATAATTTAATAATTTACCACTGATGTGAAACATACACAGAATTTATCTTCCAACTATAATTAAAAAAAGTTGCTAACAGGATATTTGATACATAAAAATTAGTTTTGATATCATTCTATTTGAACACTTTTTTATCTTTATATACTAGTAAACAGAATAGAGTTCAATAACATCATATTAAAACCTGAAAAAAATAAATCATATTAAACATGAATAGATTATAGATTTTTTGTGTACAAATAAATTATAAAAACTGATTTTGTGTTATCGTGCAGATATTGCTGATATTTAACATTCAGAGAAAAAGGAAAAATCATATTTTTATTCCAAGGTACTTAAAATCCTAATTTGTGGGACAAAACAGTAAAATATACTGAAATCCTATACAACATTATTATTAAAAGTATTTCTCAGTTTATATCTGCACGCTAAGTGTTTTCTAAATTTTGACAGACGCCTGTAGCTTTTTGTAAACAGTGCTTGAGTTTTTTGTTTACGCATGTTTTTTCATCAGAATTTATTCATTAAGATAGGGATTACTTCGATGTTTTTGCTTCGCTCGCCGAGTGGAGACAGAAAATCCAATTCTCGACAAAATTTTGTACCAAAAGCGCATTGGAATGTTCATAACATCAGTAGCGTAATGAACACCTCCGCAACCCCCGCATAGCGAGGGAGCCCAAAGCCTGACTGATGCCATGTGCGGCTTGAGGTCAAAAACCTGACTTTGCAGGGGGACCTTAATATTCTCCGTTACACCACTGCATAACATTAAACATACAATTACATGAGAGTTGTTCACGTAAGCGTCTCTATAAAATAAATACATTTAATGGAAAACCGTATTGTACTTCACAATATCTTTTGCAACAAAATTCGAACGCCATCATTGTCAGTGAAGAGAAGTTGCTGTCTTAAGGTATCCGACGACGTTCGGAACCGTGATTTTACAAAAGCGCACAAATGGATAATTATCATGATACTTATAGTATCACTTAGATTAGAATACATGTATAAAATTGTTTTAAGAACATTTTGACAAAAAAATTATTTAAATACAATATTTCGGCAAAAAATTAACTTAGAATAATTTTTTTTCCAAATGAAAATTTTTTTGTGAAAAATTCTTCTATTATAATAAGATTTTGCCTGTATATAGCTCAGACCTCTGTACAGAGGCTCAACTAGAATTTTTGAAATATATAACTTAGAAGTGGGTTTATCTATATTTCACGAGAACAGAGGGGAGCAATTTTAAGAAAAAAACGTCAGTAATTATATATTTCAATGAGTGGTAACTCTGAAAATAATGTGAATTTTTCAAAAATTCTAGTTGAGCCTCTGTAGAGAGGTCTGAGAATATACAGGCAAAATATTATTATAATAGAAACATTTTTCACAAAAGGAGAACATTTTGAAAAAAGATTATTCTAAGTTCATATTTAGCTGAAATATTGTATTTAAATAATTTTGTCAAAATGACTTAAAAACAATTTACATGCATGTATTCTTAAGATACTAAATATCATGACAATTATCCATTTATGCACTTTTTTAAAATCACGGTTCCGAATGTAGTCGGATAACTTAAAGGGTTAACTTCGAATTTTTAAGACAGGAAAATGAGAAATCGTGGTCACATCGAGTTCAAAAGATCTTTGACAAAAGATTCAGAAACACAAAATGAAGATCGATAATTCATTTATAACATTTTTTAGAATTCAGTATCTAACAATTTCCTCCATGAACACAGATTTCCTTTAATGTGCATAAACTACCAAAGCCTTAATAACACTAAAATGTGTCGCGTGCAATGGCGTCTCAAGACTTCTTGAGATCTTGGGTCCGTATGCAAAAGTAGACCTTACCTGCGACCTCTTAAATTAGACAGTGTACAGTAGATGTCGACAAACACTCGTACAAACGGTAATCAGTAACAAATAAACATGTGCGACTCTCAACTCTCAAAAACCTAGGCGCAAATCGATCCGACCCACTGCTGCCTTTCGACTAAGGGTGTGGGTGTATGATGGAAGACCCAGGCCTAGACACAGACGAGGGACTGACATAATAATGCAATCTTTCTTATTGCCAGTTGACACTTAATTTGAAATTCCCAGTTTTTTCGAGATTATGTCCGAGAATAATATTTGACGATTAAAATTATTCAGGCCACATGACCTTTTTGTGACCGGGAAGAAAACGAGACTACGCTCCCGAGGCCAGTGGGTAATGCATTCCCCTCCCTCGCATCGCGGGAAGTTAAAATTTTAGGGTCTCAAAGCCTGTCCGACGTCAAGTATGTATTTTACCAATTTATAAAATATTAAAGGTAACCTGACTTTGCATGGGGAGTGGGCCCATCCAGTGCCTAATATTATCCATCCCGGGCCCATATTTTAAAACATCTCTATTAGAGAGAGACAAATAGAGTCGTGTGTACGTAATTTATTAATGAAATTATTTATATAATTTATTAATGGAATTGTTTATTAATTTATATTAGGAATTTATGTAATTAATTAGGTAATCCCTTTAAGGTATCCGACTACGTTCGGAACCGTGATTTTGCACAAGCGTATAAATGGATAATATTTACGATATTTAGTGTCACTTAGAATAGAAAATGTATGTAAAATTGTTTTAAGAATAGTATTACAGTGAAAAATTATTTAAGTACAATGTTTTGACAAAAAAAATGAACATAGAATGACCCATTTTCAAAATATTCTTCCTTTTGTGAAAAATGCTTCTATTATAATAATATTTTGCCTGTATATAGCTCAGATCTCTGTACAGAGGCTCAAATAGAATTTTTGAAATATAGATCTTAGAAGTGGGTTTATCCATGTTTTACGACAACAGAGGGGAGAAATTTTAAGAAAAAACGCCGATAATTATATATTTCAAATGGTTGTAATTCTGAGAATAATGTGAATTTTTCAAAATTGTTAGTTGAGCCTCTGTACAGAGGTCTTAGAAACAATTGTCATCATTTCCTTTCATTCATGTTTTCCAAAAAGGCACATTCTGAAAAAGCAATTCTTGCATAAATGGAAATTTCCAAAAAATTTTTACCCATTCTTCTAAATGCACTAAATATCATAAAATTCCAATTCCGTTTTAAAAACCGTTCGAACGTATGGAATTAGTCTTCTGACATATTTAAGCTAATATCCAAATTTACATTTATTTCAAACTCATGGTTCCATTAACACCTTTTCAAAAAAATTACTCATCAGATTAACAAATCCAGTTCATAAACTTAACACACAATTGACCGCCTTTAAAGGCCCTTCGGGTTCCGTCGTGGAAAATTTTTGGGACATAGGCTTGAAAAGTATTGGTAAAATCAGGACACGAACAAAACCCTTTCACTTTACTCATCGATAAGCAATCTTCATAAGCTTGACACACTTGATCCACGCCCAAGCCCTCCTCTGGATTCCGTGCGTGGAAAAATTCTGGCACCATTAGGCGTGAAGGCGTTGGTAACTCGACACGAACAGACACCTGGTATCAGATATTATTGCGGTCTTTTCTGTCATGTTTTATGCAGGACGCTCAAGTCACGCAATGGTGGACCCAAATTGCGGTTGATTGCAACCAATTTGGACTCACTTTTGGACTAAAGCCTTTGATAACGATGCATGGCAGGGATCCTTCGCGCCATTTACTATTATCTGATCTTACTTTCCTATTCATATTACTAGTTTGGGAGATGCTTCGTGCAAGGCTGAAGTGAATTTCGGTAATGGGAACCATTTCAAAGGGTGTAGCGAAAAGAGTGAGAGACCTCAGGGGTAGAGATAAGGTAGCTGCTTGTCATCGATCTTCTGAATGGAGTTAATTGTTATTGTTCCGAACAAGGTTTCTCTTCTTAGATTGTAAAAAATGTATTTAAATGGATTATCTGATCTTTTCTGTACTTTATCATGTGAATGGTTAGTTTATTTACATTAACGATGCTCAAGATCAGCAGCCACCAATCGGTGGTCCATGAAAAATGTTCGATAGTTCGCAGAAAAACTGAAACATTATTTATATTTTTATGAAGATTCAGTTTTTAAAATGACGCGTAACAAAACGTATTATAAAATATGAGAGTGTGTGTGAATTATACTTTTTTAAATTTTAACTACTGTAACCCCCCGTTATTTAGACTCTTCCATATTAACAGTAAAGAGACTTTCGCGCCCTCTAGCGAACAGAACAATCTTCAGTGATGGCCAAGTTTCGGAACTGTAAGGACGTATGAGCATGCGCTTTTAATAATTAGTAGACTTAGTAAAGAACCCCTTCCCCGTCTGTCCCTTATCATTTGACGCCCACCACGTCATACTACTACTTTTAGTGAAGTTCCATCTATTTATCGGCCTGTTAGCTCCCTTTTCTGGTGTATTTGGCGACATTTGACAGTTAGAGTCGGCAACCCTGATAAATTGGCAACATATCACTTCAGTTTGTTGATATTGCTTTGCGTTGCCAGTTTGTTCTTGTTTTTCGTAAAATTTCTTTTCAGTGAAGTAAATAGAGATGTAAATAAGTGATAACATAGTTATAATGATCCGCTCTATGTTAGTCAATTACATGAATGGTCTGCCATACATAAAATTACTCATTTAGAGGTCCATGAACAGGACCGATCGTAGCAGGTGTGCTGCATGTGCACCGCACGCGGGCGGCCGAAGTTCTATCAATCAAGCAAAATTTCTTACAAATTTCTCAAAATAAAACTTAAAAAGTCGAATAAAATGCTGAATGTTAAATTGTTTTTGAAAAATCGAAATAAGTCCCGATTTCCCGATATCGCAGCATAGTTTAAGAAAACCAGAACGTTAGTGCACAATGGGTTGTTAGTCCATTATCCATTATTGTCTACTTTTTCATGCATCTTTCATTTGATAGCAAAATCCGTGGCAGAGCTGGAAATACCACAATGGAAAAGGCTTTTGCTTATAAGCGGCTCTGGTGATGCACTGTGGATCGATGCTTAACAAAGGTTCCCAAAATGATTTTTGCGAAAGAGGCTTTATGAAAATATCTGATATGGATAATATTACTTAGACACACAGGAGTATTTAAATTCAATATGCTTTTCGAGAAATTAAAAGTTTTAAATTTAATAATAGCTTTACAATTTAGAAAAACAAAATAGAGAAAAAAAGTGATTTTTGTGTCTATTTACATTTTTATTGTTCACTCTTATACAGGTAGATGAGTTTATAACGTTAACGTTATTTGTCAAAATATGAAAAATTCTCTAGAGGGGCGGCAACATTAAGTTTTTGCACCGGTGGGTGACTCCCTAGGGCAGGGATGGCGAACCAGTGGCATGGCACGTGACCAGTGGCGTACACAAGGAAGGGGTCCTGGGGATCCGGACCCCTAAGCCCTTGATTTTTTCCCGATTGATTATAATTCTAAGTATATGGTACGTAAAATTGAATCTAAGTATTTGTTATTAATGATTAATTTTATTAATTAATGCTAATTATATATTCTATAAGTTTTTTACTGTGTTTTGTTCCCGAAAATTGACAAAATCAAAAGGAATATGATACAGGATTGGTGAACTTTCGACCCCTCCCCCTTGAAAAATTCCTGTGTGCGCTACTGCACGCGACACAATATTTTGGGCACGTCAGTGATCAAAATGGCTAGCATTTTATTTCAAAATTATAAAGTTCAATGAAGTATTACGATCAAACGCGAGTGATCGGTCGAGAAGCGGCGGTGAGCACTCTTGTTTGTTATAGTCTTGCCTTAGTTATGTCGTGGACTACAGTTGCTTATGGTGCAAATTTGTCTACCCATAACATAGTCAATTTCGTTGACACAACTGTATTTAAAGTTTATTTGTGTTAACATGGCTAGTGGCAAAAGAACAAAAATACAAGATAGTAAGTGTTACAGAGAATTTCAAACTTGGTGAATCTAGAAATATGGAATTATAGTAAAGTCGGCAAAGCGGTGTGTGTTTTATGTTCTGGAATGGTGTTATGCAGAACATCGTCTACAGAACGGCATTTTGAAACAAATCACAAATCCTCTTGTCAAAAAAGGGAACCACAGTAAAATAATTAATTTCTTAGAAAACATTTGGCAGACGACTCAAACTCATCATATGTATTCTACAAAAAGTAACATCTTACAATCCTAATATAAAGTTATTTATCATCCAATCTTCAACAATAGAAGTCACACTAATGTTACTTTTATTTGAATTACACGTATAATTAAAACATTTGCAACGCAGTAAATAAAAAGTTTTGAGTTGTTTGTATTTACTTTATTATTTACCCAATAATCACAAGTCAAAATTATTTGACGCCACGTCTATACCTCATTAACCACTTCATTAGAAAAAATGGCACGTTGATCCATAAAGGTTCGCCACCCCTGCCCTAGGGTGTTCATGAAATTCTAAAGTTTAACGATCGCTGCTCTAGATAGAGTACTATGGAGCTACTGATTCCTTGCCTTACAGTTTAAATTTGTGGTCAAATGATTAGGTACATGATTAGTACATTATTCTCTTTATTTCTAAATAAAGCCATGTGAAACATCTAGAATTTACTCCATTAAATGAACAACAACATTTAATCCTCCAAGCGGTCTGCACGTAAAATCCCGTCATTCCATAAATGCTTTTTCTGCCTTCAAGCAAGATTCCCAAAAGCGGCCGAGCCACATTCTTAAAAATACGGCTCAACCACTTTTGAGAGCCCCACCTGACGGCAAAAAAATACGTGCGGTGCATTTTCGAAGCATCTCCAGAATGGCAAGACTTTAAGTGCAGACCGCTTAGAGGGTTTATATGCCACACGGAGTGTCATTAATGAAACTAGAGCTAGAACTGTGATATATATATTCGTTTCCAACATCATTGCTCAAGAAACTATCCTCCAGAACGAATCAGCGAATACGGCTCCTTGCCTCGTCAGAGTTAAAGCATTAAAATACTTAAAACTCGTTTCCGATGAATTTTTTTTACATGGAAAACTATTTTTTCATTTAACTTTGTGGGTCATGATCTTTGTGACAATTATTACTCGGATATCGTGGAATTTATCACATTTAACTTTCATAAATAATCCCAGAACGTTTTCAAGAATAGCCTAGGAATAATTGCAGCTTAAGTAATTGAAAATACAGTCGAACCTCTATATTGCGAATTTTTCTATATAGCGAACTTTTTCCTGGAACCAAGAACATTTCACGATTTTCTTCTTAATGTAACCTCCGTATATCGAAGTGCATTTTCTATACAACGAATTTTTTCTCTTGTGATTCAATTTTTTTCTCTCTATTTTTGAAGTAATTCTGAACATTTCAAGTTAATCTCGCTTTTAACACATTTTATGGTGGTCATAAATCTTTAATTGGTTTTATTTAGTCCTAACTCCCCTAAAGCAGTAGAATTCTGGGCTTTTCATCCAAGAAGTGCAACCTTTACCCCCCCATTGTCCAGTTCAGTCGAAACATTTTCGATATCCCCTTGCACCCTTAGCGGAGTTGTTTCGAGTCCTCGAGTAGTGTTCATTGATCAGTCGTACTGGTAACTTCGTTTCTTGTGGCTCTAAAACGTCAAAACATAAGTGTTTGAGCATAAAAGATAAAAATTTAATTCTTCAGGAAGTGGATAAAGGCGTCAGGAGAAACTTTCCTTGCAGTTTTCCTTTCTTTTCTTTCTTTTTTTTGATAAGTAAGATCGTCGTTTATCCGAACGTTTGTTATCCGGAGCGTCAAATATCCGAACCAGTTTTTTTCAGAGGCCTAGCAGCCGAAAAACGAAGGTGTACAATGAATGGTACAACGAAAAATAAGTGATTATTTTCCACAATAAAAGTAAAATTGCGACATATTTTGCTTTTTCTTCAAGCACGTTTCCCGCATGTTATGATTTTCAATATTCGTATAGTGTCCGGTTTCACATACTGCATGCATCTCATTCGGTTTTCGGTTATCCGAGCAATCGTGTATCCGAATGGTATCCGGTCCCAATTGATTCGGATAAATGACGTTCTACTGTATAGTGTTTACGTGAGTAAAATTTGTTTTATGGTGTTTATAAAGAAAATTGAAAGATGAACCTCTATATAACGAATTTTCCATATAACGAACTTTTTTCGGGATTTAGCGACTTCGTTATATAGAGGTCTGACTGTAAATGAAAGAAATCACTATGGAATTCTGAAATTTATAGAGTTCCTTACGGTTGAATTGAATTTTCATTATAGTAATAGTTAGTAAATGCAAAAAAATTAGTTGACATCATTATCTTTCGAATATGAAACATTTCTTTTTGGTAATAATAAGTTTCTTCCATAAAATAGATAAAATGGAATCTTTCCAAATGAAAAAAATGTAAGCTACCTTGTGAGATATACTTATTTGTTCCAAACTATTTTTAAAATGCTTATTCTTCTAAAAAATAGCTCTTTTTTGAAATTGAAAATATATTAACTCAAAGTTCACTTATTTATTTGGGAAAATATAATTATTATAATAAAACCTTTTTTATCGTTAAAAAAAGGAAAAGAAAACAATTTTTTAAGCCAAATGTATCGAGATCAATTTTTAAATCTAAAATCAAGAAGGGATTTGTATAAGTTTCGAATAACTCTGTTATATATATATTGTTTTTAAAATTCTTATTAATTTGAAATAAAGGAAACACACTAAAAAGAATTCTGATGCAAAACTAATAAATTGGGAAATTTTAGTCTAACATTTGTTAGATAATAATGATTAAATTTTATTTTTATAAAGCTTATATAAAACGCAACGAAAATCGATAGTTTTTTTATATAAAATTTTAAATTCATGAAAATTTGTGTTTACCGAGTTCAGAGTTAAAACTATTATAATATATTTGAACCGTACACAGATATGGGTATTGGTTATGAAAAACTACTTATTTTTAGTTTCTGAAAAAAATATTAAAATCAGTATGTTCCAAATCCTTCTTACTTAAATATAAAGGTAAAGAAAAAAAAGTCTCACCCATACTGGAATTAAATTTAGTTCATTGCGCGCTAGTCAAGTACTCCAAGTTTCATGTTAGCGAATTGCAAAATACAATATTTATAAGTTTAAAAATTTAGAATTTCCCATGAGCCTTGCTTGATATTTTTTTGATGGTCCACGCTATTTTAGTGATTGGATAGTTCAAGTTCTTAGACTCGCTTGCTGAAGGTATTAATGATTTCAAGGCTTGAATTATGAATGCAATTCCATGAATTAATTGTGAAGTTAAGCATGAAAAAACTTCCAAGTAACTCTCAACGAGATATAGGTGTATTTATTCTAAAACAGAATCGAAGTCGTATGGAAGGGGAAAAAAGTTATCGATCGAAACCTAGCTTTACGAAAAAGATGTTCCATGGTATGGAGATTAGGAGAAAAATAATAATAAAATAACTTTTTTTAGAATGTGTATTATTGTTACAAAAGAGTTGAATTTTAAAAAAAAAAAAAATTTAAAAGATCTTATTTAGCTTAGATAATTTAGACTCAAAATATAATTATTTTTCTACAACATACGGGGTGTGACATGAAAAAAAAAAACGAGACTGGTCTAATAAATCATTGTACATACAGAATCAGTTCTTCGTGACAGTATCACCTTCAAAGTATAGTTCCCTTCAGCATTCACACACCTCTGCATTCGTTGCTACCATTGCTGGTAAGAGTCCTGGAACGAGGTTTTAAGAAGGCCCTTCAGGAGACTCTCTGCTTTTGCTTGAATCTCTTCAACTGAGGTAAAATGGGTTCCTTTAAGCAAGATTTAACTGTAGGAAATGAAAAAGGTCGCGTGAGGCCGAATCAGGTGAATAAGGAGGATTCCCCAGTACAGTAATGTTTTTGCTGGTCAGAAATTGCTTTACAGATAGGGCCACGTGAGAGGATGCATTGTCTTGGTGCATCCATCATTCCCTAATTCTGTCCTTTTCCTAATTTTTTCACGAAGTTTTTTTAGTACTTCAATGAAGAAGTGTTGATTAACAGTCTGACCATTGATGGGAGTAGGAATCCCCTCATATCACGAATTTTTGTTATATTTTGGTCTGTAATCGCTGACATAGGGCGCCCAGCAGGTTCATCATCTTCCACACTGACCTCAAACATATGTGCACGAGACAAAGTTTCACCTCCATAACCCTCGGATAATATTTGAAATGTTTTTGTGGCTGATTTCTTACGTTTCACGAGAAACTTGATGTTGATTCGACATTTTTTCGGCAGAATGCGGCTACACGTGTTCACTCGCAGTTTCCCAACTGGCGAGATCGATTAAGGCGAAACTGGTCACATGGTTAGGAGAGGTGCATGGGATAATCTCACTAAAACAGTTGTTGCCAACTCCACTCTTTTTTTAAGTTACACACTTAGTCTCGTTTTTTTTTTAAGTCACACCTTGTATGTTTACAAGCTAAGCCACCAGTGAACTGTTCGGATCTTCTAAGCTCCAAAACCACTCGCAAAGCCCTCTTATCACTTTTTAGACGAACACATAGAGCAGAGGTTCCCAAACTTTTTTGTCTCATAGATCCTTAGCTAAGTTTTTCGTTTTTGGGTAGACCCCTGCTTACCTCATATTTAATTTTGCACATACTTATCAACTTAAATATCTTTTGGACAGCTGGTTCAGAGCTACTTACTTTAAAAGTTTTAAATTTTTATCTGTAGTGTAGTATATCATTTAAAACTTAAGAAACAAATGTTAATTAATTTTGAATTAAAATTTAATAGTGCAGGAAATTACTGAGAAACAAATGAAAATGCTTTTCATGGGAGGAATGAATCTGGTGCTTCAATAACAAATTTCCAATATTTAGCATTCGTCTTGTTGTATTGAAATTATTATTTTTTTTTTTAGATTTTCAACCACAGTGAAACTTTTTCTCACTAAATTAAAAAGTTTCTCACATTATTCAATAATTCGGGATAAATAACAAGTATATATTTTTAAAGCCAAAATTGCTGACATTCGTTTCTAAACTTTAATTTAATATCTCCGTTTCAGCCAATTCCGATCAGTTCCTCTCGTACTATAAAATTTTTTATGTTTTTTTCAATGTGACCATATGAATTCTTTGCCTACTGTGGTAATAAACAAAATAAAAGCATTCTCAAACCCAGTTTCAAAATTGGAATAGATTGATTGATTGAATATTAACGTCGCACTGCTCAGCTACACGAGGGCTTTTGGCGACGGACCACGTAATTTTGAACCATGGTCTAGTGACGTGAATGACATCTGAGCTGGCACCCCCTCTCCTAACTACCACACCACACCAACAGGAGGACGTTTGAGCTCTCAACAGATTTAACGTGCATCGCTGCCCTACACGGTGGGTCTTTAGTGGTACTGGGCTCGAACTCGTGACAAGGCAGGCCACGATCCGATAGCTATACCACTCGGCTACCGCGGCCTCAAAATCGGAATAGAGGGCATTTTAATTTTGAATTAGGTTAAAGCGTCATCTTCATGGCAAATTGTCTGTAACAAAATGAGATACTGGGAAAATTGGCGACGTCCCTTTAGCTCTGGAGTGGGCATTGTCGAGATCACGATCAACCGGTAGACCGCCAAGACATTTTGGGGTAAGTGAGTGAATATTAACGTCGCACTGTTCAGCTACACGAGGGCTTTTGGCGACGGACCTCGTCATTTTGAACCATGGTCATGTGACGATTACGACACCTGAGCTGGCACCCCTTCTCCTAACTACCACACCACACCAACGGGAGGACGTTTGAACTCTCGACAGATTTAACGTGCATCGCAGCCCTACACGGCGGATCTCTAGTGGTAATGGGCTCGAACTTATGATACCTTGACCCTGGGCTACCGCAGCCCTAAAATAAGCATCTGGAAGGTATGGTAGGTGAAATATATAACTTAGAATTTTTGAAATATATAACTTAGAAGTGGGTTTATTCATATTTGACGACAACAGAGGGGAGTAATTTTAAGAAAAAAACGCCGATAATTATTTCAATGGGTGGTAACTCTGAAAATAATGTGAATCTTTCAAAAATTCTAATTGAGCCTCTGTAGAGAGGTCTGAGCTATATACAGGCAAAATATTTTTATAATAGAAGCATTTTGCACAAAAGGAGAACATTTTGAAAAGAGATTATTCTAAGTTCATTTTTTACCAAAATATTGTATTTAAATAATTTATAAATTACACATGTATTCTAATCTAAGTGTAACTAAATATCATGACAATTATCCATTTATGCGCTTTTGCAAAATCACGGTTCCGAACGTAGTCGGATACCTTTAATAGGTAAAATTTGGTTTCTACTTAATTGTGCTTTCTTTTAAAATTAAAGTCACAATCTGGTTTAATGAGAGCAGCCATCGCACACCCTCATTCACACCTCATGGAGCCCTAAATTAATTTTTCACTGATGTGGACCCCTTTCAAATCGCCAGAGACCCTTGGGAGTCGATATAGACCACTTAGGGAATCGCTGACATAGAAAGTTCGCAGTTCAGATTGGGTTTGTACGTCGTGTGTTGTTCCTCGGTTTTCTTTTTGCTCGTGAACTACCAGCAAGTATTGGGGGTTGATAAATGGTTGTTCGTATTAGTAGAGATTTGTTTATTTTTTCATGGTGCGCGGTGAAGTTTGTTGCGGAATTAATTTCAATGAATGGTTTGCGAATGATTCGACTCATAAATGTATACGCACCTTAGCAATGACAATGCGAAATGTCGAAGATCCATTGTTCATTACATCTGTTGAGGCCAGCGATACCCAACCTGCGACCCACTGGACCTTTTTAAGTGGCCCGGCCATGGCCCATTGCTCTGAAAAAATCACTTATTTATAAAAATTTGCTGGGAAATTCTTTGTTAAAAATCAAATGTATCGATTTCGAATTTTGCTGTCGATGCCATTCTGGTGCAGATTGATATTTTTTTCCTTCTGATTAGTGAAATAGACAACAGTGGAGTAGCGACCATTTTATGAGCTTAATTAATTTTTAACTATCTTTCGTATCTTGCAAGCGAAAAATATTTGAAAAAAATAGGTTGTTTCAAAACGATTGAGAATTTGACTATTCTGTACTGGAAAAACAAGCATGGATCAGTAATTGTTTGATTTGTCACGAAAGTGTTGTATTTAAAAAATACCAAAAAAAAACAGGAAACATTCAATAGCATTTTTTCTTGAAGATCTCTTTCAGGAGGTGATAAATAGGCTTTCTTGAATAATCTTTACAACAGCAAGAAATTGTTTTGTAAGTGGTAATGTCACAGCGGTAATAAAGACACCCTATGAAATTTGTTATATTATTGGTAATCATATCAAACCGTTTGTGTGGTGATGCAGAAATTGTGAAGGAGTGATCCTTAAATGCTTCCAATTTAGAAAACTCAGTGACAAAAATAAAAATATATAAAAAATATTAATTAAAAAAAAGAAGCAAAATAGGAGTTGATCAATTTTCCACATTTTAAATTTCCTATGTTATCTTGGTCTTAAAGCATTTCTCCCCCTCCTCCCCCCTTCTTCATTAAGGTATCCGAACACGTTGCAAATGATTGAATTCGGTCAGGAAAGATATTTTTGATTTTTATTTTATTGCATAGAGCTTTACAAAACATACTTTGTTTTGTTTCTACGCTTCTTAGAGGCCAAGTTGCAATCATTTTATAAAGTTAGGAAAACCGGAATTGGGACTTTCGTCTACTAGAAGTGGGCATTTTTAAAATGTTCAAAATCTATCATGGTGAGTCTGATAACTCAAAATATTACGAATGTATTGCTATAAAACTTGTTGAACCTAATATTTATATATTATTTTATAGAGAATGTACTAAAATATTTCCTATTGAACGAATACTTTTTGAGTTATGGCTTGTTATTTAAATAATGACATCATGAAGAATGTCATATTTCTTATAATGTTTACTCAATCAGTTCTAAAATTTTAAGATTTTAATAAAACATTAAAATTTTAGTACATTTTCTAGATAAATGCATCTAATTTTTGTTTTAGTAATACTTTTACTAATATAAGTTTATTATTTTTTTCTCTAATTGCTTTGAAGATTTTAAAAATATTGCTAAAATTTCACATATATAATTGTTGCGACATAGCCATCGTTCGATAGCCATGTCGTGGGGTTTCCGCGTAAGTTAGAGGTGTGGGATTCTCGGAATGATATGAGCATTCTATAATTCTTAATATGACTTTTATTAAGAATTTAACTTAAATTACTTAGATATCGAACACAAAAACTTATATTAAGTGAGAATAAACCACTACACGTAGTCTTAACTAACTCGGATCGCGCAATTAGATCACTTATCAATATAAATATATTATATCTGCCTAATCTCGTCTCAATAATATACTAGCGTTCAGAATATAATCTTCCTACCTTGGTTAAATACTCAACGGTTCAATCACTATCAGGTAGGCTGTTGGGCTCGCGTGCAATAGTATGCACCTTGTAGTAATGGCTTGATATCCGTGATGCTTTGGTAGGCCGTCAAATTACACTTCTACCTTTTCCAAACAGAGCTTTCTCTAAATTGCCATCATTGCTCACTAAACTTTCTATCCTTTTAAAGGTTATCTTATTTGCATCTATGCTTCGTTTCACTTCTTGGATTTGGGTTGGAAAAGTTTTGCCATTAATCGTGGCCGTCAAAGAACATAGAGGTTATGTTAGAAGAAGAACGCGAGAGATGTCACACTGTGACTTTTGTGAAATTTAGGCAATTTTTTTAAAAATATTGTTAGCCTAAATATTGGTATTTATTGGTATTGAGTCCTAAAAGAGCATTTATAATGTTTAAATGTGCTATTTTGTCAAAAAGTACTCCGAACGTGTTCGGATACCTTAATCCTCATGTTGTGGCCCGCGTGAAATAGCCATCATATGTATGCGGCCTGGCAGAAAAACAGGTTGAGTACCCCTGCTATAAGTCCTCCCTCATGTTGGTGTGGAATAGAAGTTTGGGGAATGGGTGTTGTCTTTCTTCATCGCTAGACCGTGGTTCCATCGACCCCGTGTTGTTTCGAAGAGAGACGTTAGTAAAAAAAATGTATCATTAGTGTTAAGAAAAAAATGCTGGTCTTCAACGACTTCTTCGGAAAAACTGTCATTAAATGTATTTCCGTCGCGTTAGATTTTTGTAAGCTCTTGCAGTGTTTGGCAGTGTGACAAATACAAAGGCATTGATTCGCGTTTAGATTCTAAACAGACCATCAAATAGAGTGTGAATGGCAGTTCTTACAAGATAAAAAAAAAAAATCTCCAAAACTCCAGTGGCGTAATTTGTTGAGTGAGATGTCACTTTAGATTTTGACTTCATTACGTGACTTGACTCAGAATTATATGATTCTTTTACTAAAAAAAAAAAAGATTTGAGTAAAGCAATACATTTAAGACATTTTGCAACAACTTTACTGTACGTAAAGAAGTTTTTCTTTTATTTTTATTAAAATTTCGGTCTAAGAACAACTTTTGATAGGATTAAAAGCAAAAATTCTGTTAAAAAAAAAAATTTTAAAAATGACGATAAATGTTAAATTTTTTTAAATTAAACTAAAAGTAGTGTTGTTTGGGGTTTTAATGTGTGTGTTTAAAACATTAATAATTCTTTCTGTTGTATTTATTTTATGAATATCATTGTAATGTTTACAAGCAACATTGCCCCTTACAAGTTTCAATCGAAACTTGGCACAACATTGCCGATACAGCCAAGTTGGCATCATTTTTGGTGGGTTGGCGACCCTTTTTGATGACTTTGATACCAAATGGATGCTTTTGGAAGTTACTGGGAAATTTATTAAAATCACACGATCTATAGCATAAGTGGTTCTTTTGGAAAAGAGCTAGAAGGCAGCCGTTTTAATAGGAGTCGCTTGCCGAAACTGAGTTAGTATTACTTTGATTGTTGAAGATTCCACTAGCGAACAGTTGCTTCCAAAAGAACTTAACGTACTCTTACCTTCAGACACTGATAATGGTCCCTGAGCGCTGTAGAAGTTGAGAAAACCTTCCGTGACTTATTGCGCAAATTTTACTGTTGTATCCTGCATTTTAAGGATTTTTTTTCCGACACTAAATTTTCCTGCTCTTCAAGAACTTTTTACTCTTTTAAACTCATAGAGCAAAATCTACGAACTACGATCTAAGTAACAATACTAATATTTAAAAAAGAAATTCCCTTATTCAAAATTTAAATTTTTAAAGGTATGATTACATTGGAAGTGATTTTGCAAAGCATATGAAAATTTTAGTATTTAGTGACTAATTACATATATAAATTAGTTTATGACATTTTGACAAAAAATTTTAAAACTTTTGATAAAAAAATTAACTTAGAATAATTTTTTCAAAAATTTCCCTTTTTAAAAATGCTTCTTATAATAACATTTTGCCTGTATATAGCTCAGACTTCTTACATGGTTCAATAGAATTTTGAAATATATAGCTTAGAAGTGGGTTTATCCATATTTTACGACAACAGAGAGGGAGCAATTTTAAGAAAAACCCGATAATTATTTCAATGGGTTGTAACTCAGAAAATAATGTGAATTTTTTTAAAAATCATAGTTGAGCCTCTGTAAAGAGGTCTGAGCTATATACGGGCAAAATATTATTATAATAAAACATTTTTTATAAAAGGAACATTTTGAAAAAAAATTATTCTAAGTGAATTTTGCCGAAATATTTATTTAAATAAATTTTGTCAAAAATTCCTTAAAACAGTTTTATACATGTATTCTAATCTAAGTGACACTAAATATCATGAAAATTATCCATTTATACGCCTTTTTAAAATCACGGTTCCGAACGTAGTCGATTACCTTAATACAGGGCAATATTATCCTTTCAGTTTCAATGCAGTTATTATTTTAACATCTTTTATATAAAACGTTTTTGATGCTCGAGAGATGAAATGTAAGTTTTTAAATGCTTACAACACTTCATAAATTTGTCATGTTAAAAGTGATGATTTAAAAGGCATATCTCTCTTCTATTTCCCCATATAAAAGATAAAAAATACATATTTACTCGAAGTTTGATTCGCTATTTTTCTTTCTGTTTTTCTTCATTTTTATAGGAAGATTTCCAATTAATTTTCCTTTTACTTCATCGAAATTCAAAGTTCATAAAATCTATTAACATGTCTGCGTCTAAAGGGAAATCGTTGCAAATGTCATTTCCCAACCCTGATACAGCCGCTAATATCGTGAATAGCTTTACTCTTGGACTTTTATGTATATTATTTAATGTTTAATAATGTATGATAGGTACCTAATAGCACATAAAAAGAATTTTACTGAACGTCATTAATATTTTTCCTCATACTGCTAGAGGACAACTTTTTGTTTCAATTTTGATACAGTGTATAAATTAAATCCAGTTTCATATACATAAAATTCAAATCATATTGAAATGTCCCATTACTTGCCATGGACATTAAAAGATTAATTGCTAATTGAAATGGCTTGATATAAAATTAAAGCAGCATAAGTTGTTTCATGATGTAAGTTGTATTTTAAATGCGTTATCGAATTAATAATGGCTTTCGCATAAAAATTTTACGTATATATTTCAAATAAAGGCACATGCATATTAAAAATTCAATAAATTAGATTAATAGGGTTTTTAGCGGGTCATGTGGTTGTGGACGGCGTTATCGAGTCGTGGGATGAACTTCTGATGACCTTGAAGACCTGCTGTGTAGAGTGAGGGTGTGTTTATTAACGTCACACTATAAAGCAACACTGGGGCTATTGGCAATGATCTCATAATTTTGAACCATGGTCAAGTGAAGTGGATAATACCTGAACTGACATTCACTCCTTCCAAATTACCGCACCACGTCAATGGGAGGACTTTGAGCTTCGACAGATTTAACGTGCATCAGCCCCTCTACACGGCGGGGTTTAGTCGCACGAACTCATGACTCGCTAGCCACGAGTCTATGACCCTGACCACTAGACTACTGCGGCCATCCCCTGACAGCGATACTCAACCTGCAGCTCGCGGGCTGCATGTGGCCCGCCGGACCTTACTGAGTGGCCCGGTCATGTCCCGTTTCCCTTCAAATTCAACTATTTAAAAACAATGAATTAAAAATGTATATAGCGAGAAATTCTATCAATCAAGCAATCGCATACATCGATTTTGCTATCAATGTGCTGTGGTGTAGGAATTGTGGGGTAACTTTTTTTCTTTTGTAATTGCAACGGTTAGTGTTGGCAAATAACTGTAGAATAACAACTATTTTGTAGGTGAAACTAATTTTTAATTAACCCTCATGCTTTCCAATCAAAAAATATCTGAAGAATATTTGTTATTTCAACACGATTGAGATCTTCACTGTTTAGTAGAAAAAACAAACAGGGATTGTTAAACTTGTTTAATTTGTGTGTGTCATGAAAATGCTGTATTTAAAAAATATAATTTTGCTCCTCATTATACCACTGAGCACAAATCTTTCAATGCCTCCTTTTTTTTAGCAAAAATATATATAAAGTGGGGGGACTTGGGATCATTGATGAAAGGAAATTGAAATTACCCCATAACAGGGTAAAAAAATGCATTAAACCTTTTTTTCCCTGTGAATTGAATTTGATGTTGAATATAGTTTTAAAATGAAATCCAAAACTATTAATATTTTGATCAATTTCTGCATTTTAGATGTCTTTTATCTTATAGCGTCCTCCCTCCCTCCCCCATTTATCCCCATGTTGCGGCCCGCGTGAAATAACTAGCATATGTATGCAGCCCGCGTGAAATAGCTGGCATATGCATGCGGCCCAGCTGAAAAAAAGGTTGAGTACCTCTGCTGTAATCCAATAAATCCCTTCGAAGGTCTGTGATTGTCTTATTTTGATTTATTTTGCCATTTCTTATTAGAATTCTATCAGTTCTTGGAGTAGTTTTTTGTTTAATCTCACATCTTCCTTTTCTTTTTGGAAACGATCATCATAAATCTTGAAATGTTATTGAAATTCTTGAAACACTTGATTTTCTCACACTAAATACTGTAACTATATCTCTCAGTCATAGAAGTGTGTTCATTAAGAACGATTATTTAAAAACGCTTCCTCGAAGTAATATCCATTTCTGAACAAGCAAAAATATCACGTGTTACGTGGAACGCAAAATTATAATCACCAGCTACCACATTGAAAGGCTCACAACTGAACTACTAATGTACTAAAACCAATCAAGTGGGTAAATTATAGTCAAAGTCGATCCGTCACATTCAGTAGCGCACACAGGAAATTTTTTTCAGGGAGGGTCCGGGGTTGAAAGTTCACAATTTTGTATCATGCTTTTGATTTTGTCATTTTCAGGAACAAAACGCAGTAAAAAACTAATTATTGAATAAATATTGCATTAATTAATAAAATTAATCATTAATAACAAATACTTAATTAAATTTTACGTATTATACTTAAATTATAACCAATTGGAAAAAATAAAAGGGCTTGGGGCGGACCCCAGGCCCCTTGTGCGCCACCTGGTCACATTACTTCTGTGAAGATATAGCCGATTTGAGATGGTTAGGGACATAAAACTAGTAATCACATACCAACTCAGACAAGAAAAAAATTTGTCCAAATTAATTCAAACAGTATAGTATAATAAATTACAAAATTTGCTATACAGAAATAAAATAAATATGAAAAATTAAAGAACGTGAAGTTATTTTCATCCAATTTATTTTTACAAAGAACACAAATGATTATTTTTTCACCAACATAATTTTTTATCGTTTTTACAGATATATTGAATATCGAGCTGTGCCAAATATAAATATTGCAGTTATCTTCAGTAGAGCATTGTTATAACAGTCTTTAAAATATATACCTATTTTATTCGAAATTAATTACCGTAAAATCCGGCATATAACGCGCACTTTTAACACAAAAAATAAGATCGAAATTTTTGGGTGCGCGTTATACACCGGGTATAAAAATAATAGATTAAAATGTAAACAAAAGAATAAGCATACAAAAATCAGACTTCTACATAGATCGCGCGGAATACTGTTTATTTAAAAGAAATGACATACCTTATGAACTAAAAGAGTTCTAGTTGTAGAAATATACTATTATTTATAAAAAGTGTAGCATAATATCTCGAATAAATGACTTAAAAATATAAGAACGTTGTATACTAAAATTTCAGATTTTTTCTTAAAAAGCGGGGTGCGCGTTATACGCGAACATACCTTAAAATTAAAAAATGCAACTTGAAAGTATGGGTGCGCTTTATACACCGGTGCGCGTTATACGCCAGATTTTACGGTACATTCTCTTGTCACAATTACATATCTTTTATCTGTCAACACAGTTCTGAAAAAAAGAAATTCATTACCATAAAATACATTTTAATTTCAGTAATAATATTTTAATTTCAAAATATCTTTACTGTACTAAGCTCTGAGCAATTTTATTTTTTAGGGACATAAGCCCACTGAAAGAGATGCCGAATCTGCACACTCTGATCTTAGATCACAATCTCATCGTGTCCACAACAGTCTTTCCAAAGCTACCCTCTCTCCAAGTGCTGTGGTTGAACTTCAACCTGATTTCTGACGTCTCCCTCTTCATCCCCCCTCTCTCCCGATCTTGTCCCAATCTCCGCCACTTAAGTCTCATGGGAAACATGGCATCTCCCAAAAATGGAAAGAAATTCTTCGGATCGAGCTCTAGAAATGTACAGGTAAGTGACAATTTTTTTTCACTTCGTGCGTACATTTTGTATACATTCGTATGTAAAAAATAAGCGTTTTAGGTTAAAATTGTTGATTCATTCAAGGGGATCCGTGCAGTTATTGTTTTTCTAGCAATTTTTTTTAATCATTTCGGTTTTCCTTAACCTACTGTGGGCGAGGAACGTTTAAATGTCAAATCAAACCTTAAAGGGGTTCACCCCAATGACGGCCTGTTTTTTAAGGTATCCGACTACGTTCGGAACCGTGAATTATAAAACAGTATAAATGGATAATATTTATGATATTTAGTGTCACTTAGATTAGAAAATGTATATAAAATTATTTTAAGAATAGTATTACAATAAAAAATTATTTAAGTACAATATTTTGACAAAAACAGAACATAGAATGACCCATTTTCAAAATATTCTCCTTTTGTGAAAAATGCTTCTATTATAATAATATTTTGCCTGTCTATAGCTCAGACCTCTGTACAGAGGCTCAACTAGAATGTTTGAAATATATAACTTAGAAATGGGTTTATCCATGTTTTACGACAACAGAGGGGAGAAATTTTAAGAAAAAACGCTTATAATTATTTCAATGGGTTGTAACTCTGAAAATAATGTGAAGTTTTCAAACATCAGTGTTGAGCCTCTGTACAGAGGTCTGAGCTATATACAGGCAAAATATTATTATAATAGAAGCATTTTTCACAAAAGGAGAACATTTTGAAAAGTTATTCTAAGTTCATTTTTTGCCAAAATATTGTATTTAAATATTTTTTTTGTCAAAATGTCCTTAAAACAATTTTATACATGTATTCTAATTTAAAAGTGAGACTAAATATCATAAAAATTGTTCATTTATGCGTTTTTTTAAAATCATGGTTCCGTACGTAGTCGGATACCTTAAGTATTCTTAGGAGATTTTTTTGGCGACCAGTAAAAAGATAGAGTTTTAAGTTTTTTATCATTTATTTATATGTATTTTAAAGAGTATGTATATAAATGTTTAGCCCAAAATATCCAATAGAACGTCAGTTATAGCGCTCTGAACGCATCCCCCTCGAAAAAATGGACGCTCACTTCCTTTACGATTCTTAAAAAACTGATTCTCTTTCGCGGATGATTGGCTTATCTGAAATAAAAAAAAAATTAACGGCGTTTTAATCTATAAGCTTAAATGCACCAAATGAAGTATACTGAATAGAAAATATCAAAAATTGGATTTTTGGTAGACCTCTGAAGAAAAAGTTTCGAATTTCCTGGCTTTTTTGGTTATGTTTTTGTTAAAAAAAAAAAAGAAATATTTTAAATTTTAGAACGATTGTAGTTCATTTGGTGCGTATATTTGTGTTGAGTCTACCCGATAAATTTGCAGTCATTCGGTCAAACCGTTTTTGAGATATGACGGAGGAAAGTTTGAAAAACAGTTTTGAGAAAAACGCGTTTAAAGTCTCAAGTCCGATTAAAACAATTCAAATCTTAACTTAGCGAGGCGAACAGCTGTTCTTCTAACACCTGCTTCTTTATAACGAATTCGAATTTAAAAAAAACACTTTACTACCGTATTCTAGACATGTTAAGGAAGAAATTTATGAAATAAAAAATTTTATTGATTTTTTGAACCCATCACATGGGTGAACCTTCTTAAGAAACTATAAGACACACACAATGCCACTACTAAGCTGGAAAAAGAATGCATTTTACGCGTGATATTTTTCAAAGTAACGAACCATTAAAGAGAAGTTTAAATTAACATTTACATTTGTTTTTTATAAATTGGATTTGTGGTATAAATGGTTTTATCAATTCGAAGAACTTTTTTATACTTACAAAAGGAATCCGTAAATCAGACTGTGTTACATTTATACAACGGACGTATACTATTACTGATGTATTATCAAAAAGTGTTATGATATTGAACAAAATAAAAATATTTTCTGCATTTATATATTCCTCGAAATATTTTAATAATTTTATTCAAACTGAAAATAAAATATACGTATACCATTTGATAATCATTATAATGCGTTGTATAACTGCTATTTTGTGGATTTTTAAAATTTCCGCAATAGTTCGTAATGCTACTAACTAATTTATGTAATTAAATTTAACAGAGAATTATCGCCATACTATTTATCACATTCTGAGACCTTTGCGTTCTTTTAAATTATGAAGAAATATTTTTTTTTCATGCAAATATGTAACATTTGGATTAAATGGAAACGATTATTCAAAAAATATATAGGGAAAAAATGGATAAAATTTCATGTATAAATAATTTTTCTTAACGCTTTTCATACTTAATATGTGATTAGTAATTTAATTTTTTCAATCCTTGAATTAAGTTTCAAAAAAGAAAAGAAATGAATGTTAATTGCTCAGAAGAAATTTCATTGAATTTTAAATTCGCGCATGATGGATTTTTGCTATAAATACTTGAAATGCTTATTTTTTATGAGGCATGATAAAATGCCACTAATAATATTTATTTATTTTTGTGGTAATATTGTTCCAGGTTAAATTTCTTGTGTTTATCCATTCTTGTAACATAGAAATATATTTCTGAAACAAAAAATATACAATAATGTATCTTAAGAACATTATTCAATTCATATTTCGAATGTGTTAGCATAAATGGTTTGTTAAAAATCTGAAATTTCATAAAAATCTGTTACAAATGTGAAATAGAATAAGATTTAGATAATATAAATACTCTATAAGTATATAAATACAGTCGAACCTCTATATTGCGAAATTTTCCTGGAACCTTGAACATTTCACGATTTTCTTCGTAAAATAACCTTTCTATAGCAAAGTGTTTTTAGCAACGAATTTTTTCTTTTGTGATTCAATATTTGTTCTCATTTTTTAAAAAGTATTTCTAAAAAAAATTTTAAGTTATTCTCTCTTTAACACATTTTATGGTCGTCATAAATCTTGAACTAGTTTTATTAGATCCTAACTTACTGAGAGCAATAGAGTTCTGGACGTTTCATCCAAGAAGTGTAACCCTCACTGCCGGGTTCACTAGAAACATCTTCGATATCCTCTTTCACCCCCTCAGTGAAGTTGTCCCGTGTCCCCGTGTTCTAATTATAAAATAATGTATGTTTAATATTACTTTTATGCTATAAACTATAAAATGTCCTTAAAATTCATTAATTTTAATATAAAATTATTTTCTCCTAGTATTGAAAATACAGTGAATTCTTCGACAATCTTTTTTCTTGTTTTCCTTGCAGTTTTTCTTTCTTTTTTGACGGGTAAGATATATAAAATAAACATATATTAATTCAAAAAAAAGGTGTGAAAAATTAATTTTTTAAATATATAGTTTTCATGAATTTAAAATTTGTTTTATGTGGTTTATAAAGTATATTAAAAGATGAACCTGTATATAACGAATTTTCCATGTAAAGAACTTTTTTCCGGGATTTAGCGATTTCGTTAAAAAGAGGTCCGACTGTATATTCAGTAATGTATCCAAGAAATATGTCAAAGCAAAGATGAATAAAATACATCTATGCGATAAAGGTTCTTGAGATAAAAAGTTATTTTTATTCTTGAAAAGTTATAACAGAGCTGAGTAAGAATGCTTCAGATTTGTAAAATTTGTGTGAATGCATGTTTTACATTTTTTTTAAAACGACTTATAAAAACAAACTAATATTGAGAAAAGTTTAATTTCTAGAAACATTAGGATTATTCTTTTACTCAATAATTTTTAAGATTTTTTTTTACCTTCCTTTTCTTTGCGATTGAAAAAAAAAAGGAACCATTATCCATCAATGTCCTGTTACAGAACAAGAAAACTCATTCACTCGCTTTTTCTTTAAACCCATTAGGTAAAAGCATCTTTAATGTAAAATGCGCCGCTTCTGAATTTTTTATTATTTATTTATTTAACTCACCAACTGTCGATTTGCTTTTTGATTAGTTTGCTTTATCGTCCGTACAACTACTTTCATCGTAAAGAAACCAGAAAATTACTTTTTAATAAGAACGTTTTTATTATATGTAGAACAGAAATAATTCGATTTGGTGTGTTCATAAAAAATTTATTCCCTTTAACAATAAAAAATAGTTTGTAAGATATTGTTACGCTGATCCGGGTTCGAGGATTTTATGCAAATCAGTCGCAAAGAACAAGACAGTACTTTAAGAACGATGAGAATTTATTGTCGAAAATCAATCCTTGAAATACAGGATTCAGCAGCAAAATTCGCAGGATAAATATCAGAAGGACTTCACACCTTCTACAGAGCTCAGACACAATATCAGTGTTTAAAATACAAGTAGCTAGATTATTCACAAGCACCGCTCGTCCAATTAAACAGCCGAGCTAATCGCTATTCTATTCTTTACAGTCAAACCAAGACTACTAATTGCTAGTCAAAGCAATACTACTCATGTTTGGTGATCGGCCTCGCGGATCCTTCGAGAAAGATCCGTTTGCGTCACAGGTATTGAAATTAGTGGGTTTCTCCACAAATTTCCAGAAGTATCCACAGAGGGGCCCGAACTCACCACAAATGGTCACTACGTCGCCAAATTGTTTGCCAAAGTCTCCAAATTGTTCGCCAAGTCACCAACTTGGTTGCCAAAAATGATGCCAACTTGACTCTAGCGCCAAGATTTCGCTAAGTTCCCATTGAATCACCATTATAACGTAAGGGACGGCGTTGCTTGTGGATATTACAATTTTTACATAAAATAAATATAACATAGGGTAATGTAAGTGCATTACACATCCAAATACAGATTATTTACACTATTTTACACAAAATTCGTAACAATATGCTAGTAAAGAGAAAAAGATTATAATAATGGCATAATTTCAATTGAAACAAACAAAAAATAGGAATAATAGTGGTTATTATGAATAAAAGCAACTTTGGAGATTTGGAGGGAAACATCAGCTGTGAAGACAGGGAGAGCCATTCTCGCCAACCTACTAGTTTAAAATCCTGAAGGATTTCCTTTCCTGGAGTCAATGAAGACCTTCCGAGTAGAGGGATGGACGTTATATCTGTCGCGGCTGAAATTCTTCATGTTGGCATGATGTGGTAGGTTGGAGAGTGCGGTGGTCTCTGGTGTCGTCCTTGTCACTTGACCGAAGTTTAAAACTTATATGGTCCGTCGCTAGTAGCTTCGTCATTCCTTACAACAGCGTTTCTCAAACTACGGGACGCGCC
>BMAV01024667.1:68350-85290 GCA_019973955.1 Trichonephila inaurata madagascariensis | reverse complement strand
ATATTAATGTAGGAATTCATTCTTCCTTTTTATCCTACTCAATTCGAAAATATGAGTGGGAATCGTACGTTGGAGAATCTTCCACCTCCTTTCAGAAGCGGAGAGATAAAATCATTGATTTTCCTCTATTTTTTTTTTTTATCCGAAATAATTAAATTAAATTTTTTTTATTGATTACTATCCCTAGTGGGATGTTTTAGCATTTCACATTATGGTACTACTCATTAGGATGTTTAGAATTAATTTTTGTATTTTTATAAATTTCTGGACATCATAATTCGAATTTCATCAATGTTTAAATCATTTGATTTTTTTCAGAGAAGATTTGATGGTTATTGAAATCAAAATAGTGAATACAATATTTCTTAAGTATATTTAAAATGTATGAAAAGTTCCTATGTTGATATGTTTTTTTTTTTCTTTCGTTAAAGAAGATAGGAATATCTTTACCTTTTTGTCCTTATCTTTCTTTTAAACAATCATCTTTAAATCATAATGATATGGAAACTTTATATCAAATAATTAAATCATTAATACATTAAATCAAATTAGAATAACCTTTTTTTACACACATTTTATACATTTAATTGAGGTAATACGATGCAAATATATTATAGGTCAAAATTTGTTTTTCTGGATCCAAAATGTTCAAAACTACCTAATACGAATATTCAAATTTGTGGTTATTTGAGATACAACAGAATTCATTTTATTTTAAATTTTCTTTTATTTTTCCCAAACTGTCATTGGTTAAAAGCAGGGGTGGGCATTAAGTCGATCGCGATCGACAAGTGGACGGCCAAGACATTTTTGGGTGACCACCTGAAGATTAGAAGTGTATAATTTATACTGAAATATTCAAGTTTGTGCAGACTAAATTTTCTACTCACTATAATTACGAGAACTAACTTTAGGTGAAATATTTTATTTTTCAATGTATTTTGAATTGTGTATGTATTTGCTAATAAATGCATCACACATTTGATATTATATTTGTGGCTATTATTATTATGTTTGTATCTTGTGTTTTGCTTTAAACGCGGTTTAAAAAGGGAGGTTTTTATTGTAGTTATGTAAGTATGAACTATTTATTCCTTATTTATTATTAAGTTATAATAAATATTTTGGGGACCTTTTTCTTGGCTCCCCACATCTACGCCAATGGGTGGACCGCAATACATTAAGAAATCTAGAAGTAGCCCGCGCGTACCCTGGAAAAGTCTGCCCACCCCTGGTTAAAAGCATAGATCCAATTAAATATCATGAGTTTTATGATATTTATTAAAGGTTTCGTTCTTCAATAACAGTACACTGCACCTGTTTACATCTGAGCGAATATTGGCTAACATCGAGGGAAGAAGGGAATAACTGAAAGTTATTATTAGTCAGAGGACGAGTTTATATTTGACAAAAGAGAAAAGAAGTCGTAAAAAAAAAAGTTAATGATGTATCTAGAAAACGCCGACTTCGATTGAATATTTTATTGGATAGCAATTTGAACAGCCACATATATTAAAGCTTTATTCGTACAATTTGTGTTTGATAAATTCTCCAACTTTGGACAACTAACTGGAACTGTTTAGTATCCGAACATTATATTGATTAGTTTTTAATAAGATAATTACCATATTGATTATACGGGGTAGCGTATTGTGGTTCCACGCCACAGGTCCGGGTTCTATTCCCAGGCTGGGAAAGGTCGACTCAGCCTTTCATCCCTACTGCAGTGGGTCGATAAATGAGTACAAGCTTGCTTGGGGACTTAAACACTGGGGATCTCGCTTCAGACGGACCATCTGATCGGGCATCTGCTCATGCACCTCAGCGTCCAATGGTCACGTATACTGGGATGGGCACAGTAGGCCCTGGCCCTAATGGGCTGTTGCGCCACTGAGTTTATAAACATAAAGTAGAGCTTTTCGTCCGAGCAATTATTTAAATATTTTAAAAATTGCTGTTAGACTAAGGGGGGCCAGTTATTTTTTAACTGTGGCCAGTGGCGTAACGGAGAATGTTAGGCCTCCCCTTCAAAGTCAGGTTCTGGGTCCCAAGCTGGATTTTACAAAGGATTGCAAAACCATAGTCTAACATAAGCTGTGGCCCCCTTAGAACCCGCCCCCCCCCCCTCCCGCACCGCGGGGTTGTACGTTACGCAACTCTCTGACTGTAGTGTGCCAAACCAATCTACCAATATGATTCAGTGTGAAACACAGGACATTTTTGAAACAATTCGATTCCGGCGATAATGCATGCAAAGTTAGAGAATAGAGGCCAATAATATAGATTTCCAGTTTTATTATACTTTAAATTTTGCATCAATTAAAGATATTTCGCAACATAAAAATAAACAGCATAAAATATAATTATTTCTTCAACAAAAATATAAAAAAATTAAAATTATATTTTTGAATTAATTATTTATTAAAATAAGAAAAGGGCAACATAAAATATAAATATTTTCCTTTATTTCCAGTTAAATAAAAAGACAAATAAAAATTTTAAAGTGAACCTAGTGCTTGCACCGCTCTACTTTCGTATCGCAATATCAAGAGTCTAATTTGTGACTTTCAATTTCACACGATTCTGACCATTCAGTTGTTACACAATTTCTTTGTAAACTCGAAATATTTTTCATATAGGGAAATATTTTTTATTTAGATATGTAGAACCGAAAGCAGAGTACATACACAATTTTTTCTCTCTTCAATAATTAATCTCTCCAGCAGTGACATCTAATAATTTACGAAATAGCCGTAAATTTATCTTTAGATTCATCTATCAGATTTTTTCGTGATTCCGCAAATGTCCATAATTCTGTAGATTTTTGTCAAATAAGGCCCATTACAAATTTATCAACTTCCATCCACTCAAAAAGTTACAAATTAGTAAAGTAGTGCAGAGTGACACTGTGAGAATTTTACCGCATACCATAAGTTGCCGATTCCTGAGTTAAGAGGAGAAATTTTGAGAGAAATTTTATTTGAAATCCTTCTATCCCACTATACCAGTAGCGTACTCTTTAGGGGGAGTTTACTCTATGAAACACGTAGACGAGAGAACAGAGGAGTATTTCAGTATGTTCAAATTAAAAACTTGTTGGTTTATGGGGGTTGTGTGTGTGTGAGCCCCCAGCCCCATCTTGTGTAAGTCACTGCCCTGAACATTAAAAAGAATTGAGTTTACTATTTGCTTATGATATTCAAGTTTATGGATTACTATTATTACCAACCGTTTAACAAAAAATAAGTAAATAAAACGTGCAATCATTTGCATAAAAGCAAAAATAAAGTCGAAAATCGGTGTGGTAAAAAAATCTTCGCCTTAAGCTTAGAAGCCGCGTAAATGGTTAAAAGATTAAAAGGGTGCGGTGAGAAATTGTGCTCGAAGTAAAAGACTTTTTGAATATGAAAATTTGCTCCTTTTCCTCATGTCTTGAAAGAGGTTATCCAGATGACTCATCGATGAAAAAATCCAAAAGGTCCTTTCAGACTGAATGATGCTGCCAGGAGGTACTGCGCTAAGTATTGAGTATATCTCATTGAAGTCACATGATGTTCACACACAGTCAGCTGTGTGTGAATCAAGTCTCAGTTTTGAATCCCGATTCCACATGAGATTCATTAATTGGGATATCGGGAGCACGTTAATACGGAATTAGGCTTCAAAGTTCTCACAAAGCATGGTGTGATAAAGAATACAGCACCGGTGCAGATTTCATTTTCATCTCTCGACCTTGGTTGAAAAGTCATCAGTATCAATAATAACCCTCCTATAACTAATTCTGAGGACAATAATTCGAATTCAACAGCTATGTATAGCTTTATGGTACTGTTAAAGTTTTTGTGGGAGCAACGAAGGCTATTTATTATCTCGCTTTATGGTACCTAAATTCTAAAACGAGTTCAATTTGATAGAACATATTTAGGTTAAAAAGTAAAAATAATTTTCTAAATATGTAAGCAATAAATGTTCGATTACCAAATTATAAATTTGAGGTGAGGAATTTCAGTTGTGGAATGATTAAGATTGTCATTTTTGTGCTTTATGTGAACAAGAACATTAAATCTTTGAGTTTTTTTTTAATTTTTATTTTCAATTTCATTAAAAGTGAATTTTATTCATACACGCATTAACTGATTCTCTACCCCATAATCAAATGTCCGGAACTCGCAGATATTTATTACTTGAAATCTTGATTATTGTTGTCGAACACAGTTTGATCATGGCCTGCAGTTTATTTTGCATTTGCAACTTGTCAGTAAGTAGTCCAATGTAATTTCTATACTTGAAAATATAAAGTCGATTTCTACAAATAAAAGAATTAACTTCAGACTTATATTATGCACCTAATTGAAAGATAGCGATGGCAATTTGAAATAATGAAGTTTTTGCTTAAGAATTTCTCTATTTTTAATGGATATGCCAAATTATTCGAATGAAAATTGGAAGTTTTATTGTAACTAAAATACTCAATATCGTATTCAATTACTCTACAATGCTGAGAGTACAATGAATTCTTTTTCCTTTTATAAGAGTGATCACACACACAGTAGAGGAGTCTTGGAGAATGGAAATCTGGAATGTACCAGGATTCCTAGATTTTAATCCCTCTTTAAGTGCTGTGATACAATGAACTGATTCGAGTGACTTCGCTGTGAGTATATACTACATACAAATACTTGTCTCTTTCCGTTCTTTTCTTAAGAAAGACGGATGTACCTATTCATTTTAAAAATTCCTTAATCTGACTTTTTTTTTACTGCATTCCTGAGGGTTGGAATGCAGACTGTGTTATTGTGGTTAAAGATTATGCTAACTGTTAAATATTTCTGTTCAAAAATTGAATGTACAGTTTTTTTTTTTACTTTTATTACGTTTTTATAGGAATATTATTCTATCTGTATGAAATATGTAACAGCTTTTTATTATGAATTGATCAACGGAAGTATGCAATTATGTTGTTATTCTTGTAATTTAAATTCAAACTCTCATAAAAAAAATTAACTGTTCTAAAACTAAAATTCGATTTAAATATTGAATTGTATACGTCGAGAGAATATTGAAATTGAAATTTCTGAAATAAAAATTTATTTTTTTTTATCACTTGTTCCAATCGAATCACCTTGCGTTACGATATAATATATATATATCGTAAAATCCGGCTTATAACGCGCACTTTTAACTCAAAAAATAAGATCGAAATTTATGGGTGCGCGTTATACGCCGGGTATAAAAAGAGAGCTTTAAAAATGAAAAAATTGATTGGCATAGAAAAAAATTAAGACTTCTACATAAATCAAAATGCTATTTATTTAAAAGAAATGACATTCCTCTTATGAGCTTAAAGATTGTAGTCTTAAAAATATAATATATTTTTCTAATGCTTGGAGTAATATCTCAAGTAAAGGACTTCAAAACGTAAGAGCATTGCATACGCTTATAGCAGGTTTCTTCGTAAAAAGGAGGTGCGCGTTATACGGCGAATATATCTAAAAATTGAAACCATAAACCATAAAATCCGGCGTATAACGCGCACCTATACTTTCAAGCTGCGATTTTCAATTTTTAGATATATTCGCCGTATACTATATTCTGTATAATATATTCACCTATATATATATATACCGTATAATATATTCTGCATATTATATATATATATTTTTTCAAAATTTTATAATTTGAAATTTCGGGAATCAAATTATGTTTAAAAACAGAGATAAAAAAATGAGAATCAGAAATCGACTTCGACAGTGCCGGTTTATAAATTAGGCACTTCGTGGTGGTGGTGGGGATATGCTGGACTTAACTAGATTTTCTAATTGTAAATTTAGATCCGCCAGTGCCAAGGGGGCCTGTAGATCTTATGCGCCCAGGGCCCGAAATGAGCTTAAATCGGTACTGGACTAGGGTCCCCTAAAATTTAGTTTTGTTTTTGATGCAAAGTATTTTGTTAATAGTAAACAGAGATAAAAAGAATTTATTTGAAAATGGCTTTGTGTATCTTCCTCCGAAAATGTTTCAATTTATTTATTTTGAATATCAAAAAATGAATTTTAATGAATGATGTCACACAAATGTGTGTAACAACTAAATTTATCTTAGTTACAAATTCTATAAAATGCAAATTAAAAAGATATCTTATTTTATGGAGCTAAAATTAAGAAAACTTGGTTTACCACAGATTTTTTTTTATGCAGTTTTGAATTGTGTGTGTGTGTGCGCGAAGATTAGATAAACTCTTATTGATTTTATATATATATAAAACAATGTTGCAAGTAATATTCTCAAAATGTATTCCATTTCCAAACAAACGGTTCATAATAAAATAGATTTTAAGAAGCCAGTATATTCAAAAGTTGAAGGGTCAAAGAAAGAACAAAATGTTTGCTCAGTTTTAGCCAAGCTCGCTTAAGCTATTTTTGTTACTCAAAAAGCCTTTCTTTCAGTCTCTGTGGGAACATTCATAAATACTGTTGCACTCAAAATAAAGAATCCGTAAACGTGTAAAATGGCTAAAAAAGAGAATTCAAGTGATCTTTAAGTAGCATTTAAGTTCTTTACTGAATTGCCGAAGTCATTCACAATTTTGTTTTCAGCTTTAACACAATCCCCTTTTTCAAACGTCATCTATCATCTCTTTGAGAAAAAAGCTTTTATCTATTATTTCATGCCTATTCTGATATTTTTTAAAAGGTTTTTTGTGTAACTTTTGGTTTTGAACTTAATTTATTCGATCTCTTTTTCTTTTTATTCGTAATTGGAACCCATCTTATAATTAGATTATTCCTTACACTTTTTCACAGAAATCAGACAATATTTTACATTTTCTTTGAATATAAAACAATAAGAAAAAAAAGGGAATTTTTTTTTTCCTTTTTTAAAATTATTTTTAAATACCCCCCCCCCCCTCCTTAAAAATTTAGATGAAAATGTTTTTTTATTTATTCATTGCTGGAGGGTTTGAAACCCACAATTCTTAACGCATTCTATTCACGAAACACTACGTGGTCAAGGTGACGGACGCTTGGTCGGAGTGTCATGAGTTCGAGCCTAGTACCGCTGAAGACCAGCCGTGCAGAGGAAGCCGATGCACATTAAAATATGTCAAGGCTCAAACGTCCTCCCATTGGTGTGGTGTGGAAGTTCGAAGAGGGGGTGCCAACTCAGTTATCATCCTCGTCACTTGACCGTGGCTCAAAATTACGAGGTTCGTCGCAAATAGATTTCTTGTAGCTTTATATAGTGTGATGAATAAACAATACTCTCTCTCTCACGAAACACTTCTAATGAAGTGAAAAGTACGTGATGAAAAATATCTGAAAATTAATGGCTGATTAGTTATTTTTTTTTTCGTTTAATTATAAATACTTTCCTTCATTGTGTGTTTTTACCTCTATATAGAAACACGAAAATCGGTAATGAAAACATTGCCGCAAACTTTGCGGCTATATATTTTTTTACTTTCCGGTCATGGCTCCACGCCCAAATGTTTTCTTCGAAGCATATAATGATAAAACCCTAAACAAACGGTTCGAAATACCTTTTGTTTTTATCATACCAAGAATTCAACCACACATCCAATTTTGTTCATTTTTTTCATGGTCGTGTTCTCGTCGTAAGGACGACAAAAGAAAACATTCCTCTTAAAAGTCCAGAAGCTGGCGGCGAATCACTTCATTGTTATCTCATGCCTTGCAACGTAAACAATCGCTTCCATTCTCATTTCACATAGCCGTGGTCGACAATCAACTGTTGCGGTTCGGTTTTAAAAGTAGGAAATGACGGAAACGCAAAGTTTATTCAGCCAGCTACAGAACATACGGATGTAGTTACTAGTCCAAACTGACACGCAAAGGAAACGCTTCTTTGAATCATTGTTTTGAAATCGTGAACGATTTTGAATTGCCTGGAGCAGGTGAAGCCGAAATCTGAACGAACAATTCACTTGATGTGCTGTACCGTCGTTCATTGATTTATGAATCCGTTCTAAATGTATTTGAAGTTTCTAAATAGCTAGATATATTTTAGAATGAATTAGTAAAATGTAAACAAAAATACCTGAAATAGATTTGCTTGGTATATATTTTTAATATATAATTTTTGCTAATAATATTTGCTCACGTGTGTTTTTCCTAACAAATAACAAATTATATATTTTACTATCATAGCACAAATATAAGTGATATTTTGTATCTGTTTTGGATAGGGCGCAGTTAATGTCTTATTTACTTAAATGAAATTTTTTCAACGTACTAGTAAAGTTATCGACATCGTTTCCGGGGAAGAAAATTTTATTTGAAAAAATTATATATGTTCTGCGCAAAACTTTTTATTCGAAAAAAAATATATATATAATTTTTTGAGGTTGGATAATAAATTACAACCAATAATAATAATAATAACTCGTTGGAAAGCCTGATACATTAAAATAACATCTCTAATAATAACAAAATTAAAATATTAATTTAAAGCTTTAATTTTTATTCTGAAATTAGATTATATGTACTTAAATTTTTATTTGGTAGCACTATTTATAATTTCTCTCTCTCTCTCTCTATATATATATATATATATAGGAAATAAGTTTTATGTGTTATCAAAACAGTCCTTATAAACATAATACAAAATTTGGATTTTGAGTTCAATGTATATGTTACACTTCTACTTTTAATTTCAAAACGCTACAAGCTGAGAAACACTTAGTTTTATTTTTTTTCTTATGTCTTTTAATAAAAATAAGGGTTATTTGAAAATTAAACTCAATTTTCCATCAAAAGTTATAATTCTAATTTGAATTTCTCCTAGAAACTTCTTATTACATTTACAAATTTCAATCCTTGAATAATTAATTCGAAATGTTCCCAAATTTTACAGCTCTATGTCTTATAAAAACCAACACTTTTAAAACCACGTATGTTTCCACGTTCCTTATCCAAGTTACGCATACTATACTCATTATTTATATTTATTAAATTCTTTTAGTGACCCTATAATTTCTTCATTATGATATTCCTCATCCCAAAATTTCTGCTCCATACTCCTTGAATTGGATTTTTGAGAATGCGTTGCTATCTTTATTGTATGCGGTACGTACATAAATAAAACAAGTACATAAATACTCCATCAATATATACTTGGCTGCTCCAGACCAAAAAAGGTTTTTGGAGATGGTTAAATTTTGAAGAAAGTGAAAAAATATCGCAATCAGAGGAGAGTTGTTTACCTTTTTTGTAAAAAAAAAAATGTGTCAGGTTTACAGGTATTTTGACAACATATTTGTTAAATATGGAGATTTTAGTGCTGTAACTCTCTTTTTCATTATTCGGAAAGGAGGGGGGGGGACCGACATGGAACCTTAAAAAAAAAACAAGGGGAAGAAATAAGAATGTTCTTAGTTGATGTCAAAGGCTTTTAGTCTGTGGTGTGAACACATAGCACAGGTCATGACCTTTCCAACTTCATAACAAACTTCTTTTCGAATGAAAATGGCTGCAAATAACCCACATTTGACAGCAAATGCGAAGCGTAGAATTTTAAAGTTTATGATATTTAATGAATTCTAAAATCTCTTTGTTTTATTCGATTCCCAAATTGTTTGGGTGTGATAAACTTGTCGCTGGAAGAAAGACAAAAAAAAAAATATTTTGGTCTAGCGAGTTTTATTCTCGAAGATGTTCAATTAATAACCAACAACTCATAGTATTTTGCTTTTATTCTTTACGCCTGAAGCTATATTTTTAAGTGTTTTTTGGTCCAGGGTTTTTTTCCCCCGGAGCAACTAATTAGCGGCAAAGGCTGCTATTATTGCAGATCTTCAAATGTTGATTTTTTTTGTTATTGATTTCTTTCCCGTCGGCTTGTGTTCTTTTATTTTCTTTTGATGGCAGTCTTGAGAATGTTGCACCGGATGTCAAGGGTTAGTGTCATTGTACTTGTTTAATTTGTATGTCTTGAGATGATGCAGTCTCTAATGAAATGATGTAAAGCTATTCAAGAGCCGATCTTGAATCTAATTATGCATGTTCAAGATTTTGTTTGTTGTGTGATGCATACTTTGAATTCATTATAAATTGAGGTTACTAAGCTCTTTATGACATTTATTTCTATGAAAATTTGATGAATGAGTATTATTTTGCTTAGAAATTGTCTGTTGAATTTCTGTAAAAGTTCTAGAAAATATAAGGGATATACTGTATTTATTCGCATCTAAACTGTACCAGCGTTTTTTGTGAAAAAAAAAATAATAATAAAAATAGTATAAAATGGTTTATTGATATCCGATATTTACGAAATTAAAAAATTTTAAAATGAGAGTTACTGAAAGTAAATAATTAATTTTCCCAGTATTAAAAACAAACATGAACCTGTAACCATTGGTATCATATTCGATTTCTCCCATCCATCGAATTTTCCGCCTTCGATTCTAAGCCGTACCTGATTTTCAGTAACATTAACATTAGAAAAAAAGTGCGGCTTAGATTCGAATAAACTCGATAGTTTAATAGTTATAAATTCTGTTTGTGATGTAGAAATTCCACCATTTGCATCAAAAATATTCTTTGGAACAAATAATGGAATATATATATATATACACGTGTGTTTAATTATACTGAACTGTACTGTTTGCAATACACGTTTTAAATAAGAGAAAAAACTAATATTTCCTTTGATAGTCTTTTTATATATAGGCTTATTCTCTACAAACAAGAGATAACATCGGAAAATCACACTATGAAGGACATATGAGTAAATATATATAAAACTATTTTGTTGAATTACTGTAAATATGATTAGATGATTTTCTAAGAAATGTATTCGATTAGAACCTTCAGGAAATATATCTTTATGTGGTTATATAAATTTCAATACCCTTTGTATACGTTTTTCTTCTGTGATCTTCAGTTTCCAAAAGGTAGGAATTGGGTTCAACATAAATCTTATAAATGTTACAAAATTTTTTCATTCGTTGGTTTTTCTTTTGAAAGTATTTGTTGTTTATTCTCTTGGATATCGGACGGAAAGAAACATAAGCAAATAATAAAACCATAAAACACAGATTTAGGCGTGAAAAAGTATGAATTTTCCTTCAAAGATATAAATTTCACCGAATGCCTGTTTCCAAGATATGCTTAAGATTTATCGGTAATAAATAAAACAATAATTTCTTCTTCCTCATAATTGTTTGCTTTAAAGATGTCTTTAAGTGCTGATGTAGGTTTTAAAATATAATTCATATAGTTTTTTAAAAAAATATTTTTTTAAAGAAAAGTTTTACACTTGTTATAGGGAATATATGCATAGAATAATTCGTTTGAAAATTTGGAACGTAACTATTTGATAATTATAAAAAAGAAATTAGAAATTAAATACGTATGCTGTTTGTTTTAAATCTATTTAACTGTGTGTACTTAAGATAAATAGTTTTCATAAGAGCTTTCTTTTTCTTTTAAATCATGGTTTGTTTTGGGAAGTTTCGAATGTGCTAATTAAATATATGATCTTAACCTTGCTTTTATGAATCTGCGAATAAGAATATAATTATGATATAATTAAAAAGATAATGAAATAATGAACGATGTGTAAACATTGTTAACTATGCGGCTTCGTGGAATTGTTGAAATGTTTACAATAATTAAAATTCGTAGTTTAAAAATAAACTTAGCTAATTGAAAGATTAAAATTAATGTTTAAAAATAAGTTTAATAACCTCAAACAAGATTTGTTCGAATTTAAATTAAATGGTCTAATTATCAATAGCAATTCATTGCTTCTTTCCGGAATTGTAAAATTTACATTTTTTTAAATGGAGAAATACGATTATGCAGCTTTCTGTTAGCATAAATTAAAAAAATGTATTTGAACAGGTGTTTTGCTTTAAAAACTTTTTTTCTACGATAATTTGTATAGTTAAAAGTTTCAAAGACTAGACATTTTTAAATTAACTCTAGAAATTTTGTAGAAACTTGTTAACCGCATCTAAGTCATTAAAAATGAAAGAATATTTTATTTACTATTTTTCTTTAAATAATAATTTTCTTAAATTTTCAATTGTATGAGTAGTTTGCATGTAATTTCTATATATATTCTAATAAAATTATTTTCGTTAGCTTTGAAAGTTGAAGAGAAGTGAACTGATAAGATTTTAGGCATCAGCTTTATGAATTATACTGTTCGGGATAATAATTAGAATTTCCAGGCAAAAAAAAAAATACATTAATTGATAACAGCTATTTAAAAAAAAATAAGGGCGGGTATAGTAATAAAAATTAAGGCTTAAAACTTAGTTTTTTAATAATATATTCCCCCCCCCCCTTTTAAACTGTTATTAAACATTCGAAGATCAACTGGTGACATATGGAAGTATGTGAAAAAGATCCCTTTCTGACTTTGTATTTTTACTCGCTTATTATTTCAAAATTAAGTATGAATATATTTTTTCTATCGATCGATATCTTCAAATAAAACGTTTTAGGTATCCGACTACGTTCGGAACCGTGATTTTGTAAAAGCATACAAACGAATATTTTTTAATATTTAGTGCCACTTAGACTAGAATACACGAATAAAATTGTTTTAAGAATATTATTATAAAATAAAAAAAATTATTTAAATGCAATATTTTGGCAAAAACTGAACACAGAATTACCTATTTACAAAAATTTTTTTCCTTTTTTTGAAAATGTTTCTATAATAACGTTTTGCCTATATGTATAGCTCAGATCTCTGTACAGAACTTGAACTAGGATTTATGAAATATTTAGTTTAGAAATGGATTTATCCCTATTTTATGTAATACATCAGAGAGTGAAGAAATTTTACACCGATAATTATTTCAATTGGATGTAAATATGGAAAAAAAAGTGAATTTTTCAAAAATCCTAGTGTAGAATCCAGTAGTGTAACGTACACACCATCAACCCCCGCATCGCATGAGGACCCGGGCTTCTAGGGGGCCCAAGGCCTGATTGCCGCCAAGTACCTACTCTTTGTAAGACTTGGGGGCCCAAACTTGACTTTGTAGGAGGGCCTAAATGTTCTCCGTTACTAGACTGGTAGGCTCTCTGGAGGTCTTATATATTTATAAGCAAAATATTATTATTATTATAGAAGCATTTTTCATAAAAGAAGAATGTTTTGAAAATGGGTAATTCTAAGTTCATTTTTTCCTAAAATATTGCATTTAAATGATTTTTTATTGTAATAATATTCTGAAAACAATTTTATTCGTGTATTCTAATCTAAGTGACTTTAAATATATATATATATATATATATATATATTCGTTTGTACGATTTTGTAAAATCACAGTTCCGAACGTATTCGGATACCTTAAACACATGCATTTAAAATAGATTTTAAAAATAATTGGAAGTTTTCAATTTATTCTTTCTACGTTTAATGAAAAATGTTGAGCTCTTCAGTTAGAAAATATGTTGCACATTTGCTCTTAATTGAAAACGCGTTGAAAAATGAGCTTTTATTCAAAATTAAAAAAAGATATTTAAAGGTTTCGAACTGTAAAATTTCTGTTCTGCATCTCAATCAGAGGGCAACGTGCGCAACCTTTGGCGTCAACCAGGAACAGTAGGCGATAAAATAGAGGTTGAATGTGCCTCTTGAACTCTGGGTGGTCTTCCTACTGAGTCGTCTACAAGAAATCGCTACGTAGCCCCCTTGAAAGGTAGATAGTGAGAAGAGTTCTGATAGCCACACCCAGGCACCCCGTTGAGATACAGCCGATTGAGACGAGGAAGAAAGGTGAAAAGAAATGTCACTCTGTCCGAATTGAAAATGAGAAAGATTTCGAAATAATGAAATAGTATTACATTATGTATGTTATTCTTTGTATGCGGCAAGGTAACAAGTCCTGAAAAAGAGAAAGGAGAAAATGGAAAGTAAAATGTATTGTAAGAGTTACTTGAGTAACCAGCTTCAGCCGCAATACTGTAATTCACGTGCACTAGAAATAGAGGCCAGTCTGTTCAAATAAAAGCGCTTCATTCAGTTTTATTACGAAATGAATTAGTTAAGACAGTATATATAATTTTATATAGCGTAATAGTTGTAATAATCTTCCATCTCGTTGCATGTATGTCGATTATTTGTATATTAATAATTTTGATAACTGTTTTAGATTGCCGTCATATCTTTGAATGAAATTCAGTTTTACATTTTTTCGTTTCCTACAGAAAAAGAATTTATTAAAATAAAAAAATAAAAAATTACTTGGACAATAATAATTTACATTTGATTATATGATACTTCCCTTATTATATATATCCAAGGCCAAGGACTCGTGGCTGGCGGTCATGAATTCGAGTCCAGTACTGCTGAAGACCCGCCGTGTAGGGAGGTGATGCACGTTAAATCTGCCGAAACTCTAACGTCCTCCCATCGATGTGGCATGGAAGTTAGAAGAGGGGGGTTGAAGCTCAGGTGTCGTCCTCGTCACGTGGCCATGGTTCAAAATTACGAGTCCGTCGCTGAAAGCCCTTCATAAGGCGACGATAATATAACTCTTTATATATATATATAATACACACACATTATATATATATATATATACATTATTCCTCTAAAATAAGCAAATCATAAGAAATCTATAAAGTAATTTTAACATTTTCTAAAAATATTTTTTCATTTTCATTGTGTTTTATAAAAATTTATAACTCCGTTTTTCCAAAATGTAGAGATATAGTTGCTAAAATGCTAAAATAAGTGAGAATTCAATAGCATACTGTAGTAATGTGGGACAGCATACAGGACTTTTCAATATAAGAATAGCAGAAGAAAAAAGAAAATGAACTTGCGGAACTGAAATGCGGATGAATTTAAAAGCTTGAAAGAACAAAAAATTTTTTAAAGAAAACAAATGATAAAAGATTAATTTTTGCCACTCTTTTTTTTTTCGAATTTTCAGTTTCGCTGGAAACAATATTACAAACACTTTATTTTATATTTAAATTTTGTCATTAATTTTTTAGATCTTTTTTTTTTCTTGTAGATTTGTTTTAGAATGAAATTTTGCTTTTTCACTTTTGTGAAACTTCGATCAGGCCATTCTTTTAGTTTTCAAAATATATTTGTAGAAACACCTGCAATTCATATATTTTTTTTCTTTTCAATACAAATAAACAGATAGAATGAGATTGGCAATAATAACAACAATCCTCTCTTTTATGTTTCTGTGTAATGTAGTGTTAAAAAAAATCTTGTGCGTTTTCGAAATTATTGTAGAGGGATATTGAACCTTACGTAAAGGTTAATGTACCTAAAACCCAATTCTTAAGGTGTATATAAAATTAATACTCGTATAGCTGAAGCTTATAGACATATTGATGGAGTATTTATGTACTTGGCTGCTCCAGACTAGAAAAGTTTTGGGAAATGATTAAATATGTTAACTGAAAAAAAATATCGTAATTTTTATCCATAATTTTCGTAATAATCATGGAATGAACAGTTTCCTGTTTAATACATTCTTTACTTTAATATAAAATTCAACTTTTTTTTGTATAATCTTTTGTTTTTCAGATTTAAGAATTTTTAAGTCTTACATATTTCACAAAATGGTTGGATAGAAAAAAAGAACACATCAAAAATAGAAAAATTAAAAAGCGCATTTTATCCATCACTGGGTAAAAATAAAGCACTTTTTAATTTTATAGTTTGTATTCTTCAAATATGTATCGTATAAAATCATACTCAAAATTATTTTGAAAGAGAAAATTTAACTAATTTTGAAAACTTTACAAAATAAAGATTATCTAAGTATCGTGAGAGAGAAATAAATATTTCATTTGAGAATTAAACTTATGTTTTTAATTTATTATAAGCACCTGGGTTTCTTAAAGTTTCAATTACAATTTATCTATATATAGCCAACTTAATAAATAAGTTACTTCATTAAGCAACATTATATAAATGCTTAATGGAATTTGAAGTATTGAGGAACCCATTGATATATTTTATACACATTTTACTTATCTCAATTCAAATAAATATTTGAAACAAGTAAGCTCGGATGAAATGAAATTAAAAAAGTTCTGCATATTCTTACATTTTCGATATTTTAACGTAAATTAGTCATTTGTAACATGAATGCAAATTCTTTATTTTTGAAAAGGGCTGCATTTTGGCACTTAAGCCCTTGCAGAGCAAGTGCCCAAATGTGAGAGCCATGTTATCGGTTGCGTCATCAAGTGGCTGCTCTCGCTATCAAATTTTTGACGCTTGAATTTATTCAATTCAAGCTCTTTTCGCTGCTAAATATTGCCATGATTTAATTTTGTCATAATACCAGAGCCAAATTGATATTCAAGGGATCTCTTACATGCCCCATAATCATAAGACATGCGTGCCTTCGATTTTCGCATCCAGAATATCTGTCGACTCCAACCAGGATCGAACCCGTGATCTTGTGCTTACGAGGCGGGCACGCTACCTGTAAGCCACCGAGCGTACTGAATGCAAATAAGCTCGTAAAAAAAATAGTTATTTTACTTTATTCCTCTAATGTCGAGAAAAAACATTTAAAAATATAAATACCGAATTTACTCGAATCTCAGCCGCCATCGATTCCAAGCCGCGCCCCTAATTTTCAACAAGTTTTAATGAAAAATGAAAAATTGTGTAAAATTGTTTATCGCTATCTCCAATTTTGCGAAACTAAAATAAACTAATAAGAAATGAAGAATTATTTATCTTACCCGTATTATGAACTTGTAACTCCTCTAAGTGCCACATCCAACGAATTTTTTCCCTTCGATTCTAAGCCGCACCCGATTTTCAGTAGGATTAACATTGGGAAAAAAGTGCAGCTTAGATTCGAGTAAATACGGTATTAGTTCTTTGATCATAAAAAAATTTCGGAGATTTTTTTAGGATCATGAAATCAGCCTAGCAAACGCAACTAATGATTTGCCCTTGATTAAACCTTT
>BMAV01024667.1:1973-21375 GCA_019973955.1 Trichonephila inaurata madagascariensis | reverse complement strand
CTTTTAATTTTATAATAGGATCACTTTTAATTTTATAATAGGATCACTTTTAAATTTAACACCCAGGGTTCACTTTTAATTTAAAAAACAGTTATTAGTTCACGTAATTAACAGTGAAATTTGAAAAAAATACCGTGAAATTTGACGTATAATGCGCACCTATACTTACAAGCTGCTTTTCCTAATTTTTAGGTTTATTTGCCGTATAACGCGCGTACACCCTTTTTTACGATGAAACCTGAAATGTACATGTTCAATACTCTTATGTTTTGAAGTCATTTATTCGAGGTATTAGCTCAAACTTTTGAAAAAAATAGTTAACTCTTCTAGAAGTAAAAACCCTTAAGGTTTATAAGGTTCGATGTATGTAGAAGTCTAATATATTTATGTTCCTTTTTTTCAAAGCTATCATTTTTATACCCGGCATAACGCGCACCCGTAAATTTCAGTCTTCTATTTTTGTGTTTAAAGTGCGCTAAGTATGATTTTTGAACAATCTGTTGAGAAAATACCTCGTGTTCGAAGGTATTCAAAATATAAAAACTACAAAAAATTACTTTCTTCTCACAAAGTTGCTGTTACTATTTACTTCGAAGTACCATTCTTCGTTTTGTTACTTTTATCCTCACATTTTACAATCCATTTTGCAATGATAGATATCTTTTACAAAAGTTTAAAATAATTTTTCTAGTGTTCTTTTTGGTTTTATCACAAGTTATTGTTCGACAAGATATTTTTAACGTCCAAAATTTTGTACATAATTTGTTATACATTTTTAATACTTCAAAATCTCAAATTTGTAAACAGTGAATTCGCTTATGAAGCGAGAGGCAAGATGTATAATGGCAGTCCTGCAGGAAATATATTTCTTGAGAACAAAAACTAAAATTTCCTTTATCACATTTACATCATAATTGTTTCCTCTATCAAATTTAGATTATCTTAGTCTAGAATCGATATCTAAGTCTAGAAATCGATTATGACCCTTCCTTGATCGGGTTCCTTCCACCTATAGTTATGTATCACGCTCATTGAAACCTGTTCAGTAAACTAACTAATAAAGCCTCAGAAATTGCTTTAGCAGTCAACACAACAAGCCGGTCAAAACGTGGCTAATGGAACAATCATGTATTTTTTGTTCTTAAGCCACTTACATCGGCGCGTGCGATGGCGAACGCGTGATGCATGGCCAGAGTTTGCAAAGGAACCAGAGATCGGAGGTCGGATGGTTCTACTTAGTAATTATTCGGCGGAAGATGTACTTTCACTCTGGTAAAAGCACGCTTCGTTTGATGAGAGAGCATGCACTTTCAAAAAGCTGTTAGTTGGTGACTTGCGTAACTGATTTAATTTGAGAACCATTTTGTAGATATTTAAGAAGAACGATAGAAAGAAATCGCTGGAAGCATACTTCGAAGAATCTGATTAGAAAGTTTTTATTGTTGCTTGTTTTGTGTATCCGAGTTTAAAAACTTTGCTTGCGTTTGGAATGTTGCAGTTTAGTTTTCGGGAGCTCCTTGGTGTAAATGATGGATTATATCAAAATCATTATTATAATTTGAAAGGTACATTTTTTTTTTAAAAAAAAATTACACTTCGCTTATAATAAAGTTATTCATTATCAATTCCCCCCGTTTTTAAAATCTTTTATATTGGAAAGTAACAGGATTGAACCATTCGTCTGTGGAAGTGTTAGGACTCCTACATTTTTAAAAGCATTTTTTTTTTTAAAAAAACAATACTAATTGTACAGGCGTAAATTCTAAGTATTAATTAATTTATAACTTAGCATAAGCCAAGATTATTCCTATTAATTCTTTATTAATACAAGTTAAACATCAACAGCAAGAAGCCGAATTATAATTTTAAGAAACAACAAAGCCGTCACCAAGCAACCAATCTATATTGCCTCGTCAACAAACAAGCATCAATCCACTTCAGTCTTTTTTTAAATTGACTTGCGCAATTGCACTAATCTTACGAAATTTTAAATTCCGAGGAGTTTTCAAATCCGTATTTCAGCTCAAAGTAAGATAAATCTCATTAATGCTTTAAACGAGTGAACTTAGGTATTTTTTTTTTAAGGAAAAATATTTAACATTAATGCTTTTAAGTACATTATATTTACGAATGACATAGAGCATCAGAATCGGGGAAAAGTAACCTATTCAATATTTAGGATTAATACCACCTTTATAGAGCCCCACTGATACATTTTACCTCTATGAGCTAAATCAAACTTTAAAATTTTAAATTCTATAAGTGTTAAATATTTAACCACAAAATTCGATGTACTTTTGTGTTTGAAAGATATATCATTTTTTAAAAAAAATTTCGAATATTTAATCTTTGTCAATTGAATGTTATATAATGTATGTAATAATCATCAAAATATTTTAGAATCTTAATTAGAAGAATATATTTAAAAAGATTATGATGCTAAGATGCTTTTCTTTGAAACGATGACGTGGCCGCGGTAGTCGAGTGGTATAATTATCGGACTGTAGCTTGCCTTGTCACGAGTTCGAGACCAGTACCACTAAAGACCCGCCGTGTACGGCAGCGATGCACGTTAAATCTGTCGAGAGCTGAAACGTCCTCCCATTGGTGTGGTGTGGTGTGGTAGTTAGGAGAGGGGGGTGCCAGCTCAGGTGTCGTCCACGTCACTTGACCATGGTTCAAAATTACGTGGTCCGTTGCCAAAAGCCCTCGTGTAGCTGAACAGTGTGACGTTAATATTCAATCAATCAATTTGAAACGATGACTAAAATAATTTGACAGTTGACTGGCAAACAGGAAAATAATATCACTCTTAAGAATTAAAAAAAGGCGTTTTTTCCCCCCCAAAACAGTAGAAGTTGCAAAAGAAAGAAAGAAAGAAAGAAGGGATGGATTTGCTTAAAAAAGAAAAAGAAAAAAAAAACGTTTTGTACTAGCATTTCCTCCTATTCTAAGAGCGGTATTTCTTTTCCAATTCAAGAATTTTAAAGAATTCCGCCGTTGACAACCATACAAAGAATCCAAAACACAATCCCTCCCAGAGAAACTATTCTAAAGACAGGTGTGAAATCACCTTAAAAGTACATTTTTCATAAGGTAAAGGATGCTAAAAAAAGGCATGGTTCGTTCACTCTGTTTTCGTTCTAAGAGCCCAACCCTTATTTTTTATTTTTTTTCTTTCTTTTCCCCAATAATTCAAGCCAGAGGTTGGAGGTGAGTTGAGAACATTAACTCAATGGTTCCCAGAAAACTCTTAACTAAGATGGCAAGCATACACACGGAAGTTAAACAAGAATGTTGGGGAGTTTAACTGTAGAGGCCGTAATTTTTGTGACACTCTCCTGGTGAGCCTTCTCTTGTTCAGAACTCTAGGGGTTGGTGATTTATTGTCACCTTAAAGCGAAGTCAAGAAGGGAACACGGAACGGGTTAAAGTGATACGCTTGAATGAAATGTTCCTCACCCGGGTGTTTACTTCAACGAGAAACCGAAAGCGAAACATCCTGAAATAAAAATGATAGCCAGACAAGACGGTAAAAAATTTGAGGAATTTTAATTATTTGCTTGACAGCTCAGGTTTCATTATGGCTTGGAGGCTTTCATTGCCTAATTATTTCAGTGCAAATTTTGAAACAATGGTAGACATCTTTTTAATTGCATAGGCAACAAAGGATGTTGTTAGATGACGAGGACAATTTAATTTTAATAGTAATATGAATTCGAGATTTTTACGTATAAATTTAGAATAAGTCTTTAATACGTTAATAATATAAACAGAGTATTTATGTTGACAGAAATATGATTTGGGTTTTAACCTGTATTGTTATTTCTTTCCAATTTAGAGACTTAAAATCGTTATTAACTTGTAGATTATAAACCTTGTATTCTCTTATACCGTATAGCGCGCACAGCCGTATAACGCGCTCCTATACTTCCAAGTGGCAAATTTTAATTTTTAGGTTTATTCGCCTTATAACGCGCACACCCTTTTTTACGAAGAAACCTGAAATGTATATGCGCAATGCTCTAATGTTTTGGAATCAGTAGCGCACACAGAAATTTTTCAAGGGGGTCCGGGGTCGAAAGTTCACCATTCTTGTATTTTGCTCCTTTTGATTTTATTGATTTTCGGGAACTAAACACAGTAGAAAACTAATTATTGAATAAATAATTAGCATTAATTAATAAAATTAATCATTAATAACAAATACTTAATTAAATTTTACGTATTATATACTTATAATTATATAATCAATAAAAAAAAATCGACTGCTTTGGGGGGTCCGGACCCCTAGGAACCCCCCCTTGTGTGCGTCCCTTTTTGGAATCATTTATTCGAGGTATTATTCCAAGTTTCAGAAAAAAAATAGAATACTTCTAAAACTGCAACCTTTGAAGTTCATAAGAAATGTCTCTCATTTCTTTTAAATAAGCAATATTTCAATATATGTAGAAGCCTAATTTTTTTTCTATGACATCTTTTTTATTTTTAAAGCTATCGTTTTTATACTCACGCACCCTAAATTTCGATCTCATTTTTTGTATCAAAAGTGCGCGTTATACGCCAGATTTTTTACGGTATTTATATATAACGTGTATGTGCCAAGATATATATATATATTTCAATATATTTCATTCGTAATTTTAGCATGCTTAAAAGATTTTGTTTTTCTTAAAAAATCCGATTATGTTATGTGTGTGATTTTATATTATATAACATTAAAATGAATCGTATTTTCTTTTCTCTTTTCAGGTAAGTTATATATTTCTGATGGATTATTATTGTCATTGCATCTCTCACGTGAGTCATCTATTAGTCTTTTTCTCATTAGTTCTCATTTTTATACCCGGCGTATAACGCACACCCGTTAATTTCGACCTTAATTTTTGCGTTAAAAGTGCGCGTTATACGCCGGATTTTTTACGGTATTCAGAAATTTATGTATCTTAAAAAATTCACACATTATATATTCTTCAATTATTTAATTTTGGTTAATGTAAGTATATAAAATTTCCGGATTTGGCTTAAGATATTATATATATATATATATATATTAATTTAGTTTATTTGCAAAACTCCTCATGCTCCGCAATGCACAACATGAGGTTTACAGACGCAAGTGGTAACTCAATTAAATCATAACAAAGCAAATTTGGAAGAAAAAAAAGGGAAAAACAATCAAGATAAAACAAAAATAAAAAGGAAGAGTGGAAATACACAAATATAAAAAAGGGAGGTACCACAATAAATATAAAACTTTAAAAATCTCTACAGTAGACAAATTTTCTTAAGACATTTAGGCTCTCAGTACATTTAACCAACAAAGACAAAACAGGTGGCCAGGAAGGTATTTTATATTAAAAGAATATTTTTTTCTTGCAGTCGTGGAAAGGATGAGGATGCTTGGTGTTATAAGATGCACATTTAGTTAACACAAATATAAAACGACGCCACGAAACACACCAAAACAAATGGACACGGACACCACACGCAAACATTTAGTTCATTTCATAAAAGCATTCTGCAATTTTTTTTTACTGTTGAGATCTCCGCCATTTAGTTTTGGTCACCTGGAAGCTGTTAGAATCATATGATTTCCGATAAAGTCTTTAATAATTGGTTCGAATACATGGGTGATGCAAGATTGCATCATCCTGTTTTAAAAAGCTAACGTTTCATCTTTTTTGGGTGGCCGCGGTAGCCGAGTGGTATAGGTATCGGATCGTGGCATGCATTGTCACGAGTTCAAGCCCAGTACCACTAAAGACCCGCTTGTAGGGCAGCGATGCACGTTAAATCGGTCGAGAGCTGAAACGTCCTTCCGTTGGTGTGGTAGTTAGGAGAGAGGGGTGCCAGCTCAGGTGTCGCCCACGTCACTTGACCATGGTTCAAAATTACGTGGTCCGTCGCCAAAAGCCCTCGTGTAGCTGAACAGAGTGCGACGTTAATATTCAATCAATCAATCATCTTTTTTGGGAGATAAAGCTGTTATTTTCTGTTTGGCGGCAAATCGAAAAATTGTCAAATGAAGTCTTGGAGGGCTCAATACCATTATGATTGAAATCCCTCAAGAGAAAATTTAAGTGAATTATTACTTGTATCAAGTGTTAATTTTACATTATCTTTTGCGTACAAATAAAACAGCCTCGAAATTGTCTGTAATGTGGTACATGAAAACTGTACAAATCCATCAAAGAGCAAATTATATGGATTGAGAAGCTATCTTTTGTAAGTGTTGCTGTTGAAAACTGCAATACAAACGTGGAAAAAGCTTTAAGGATATTCACAATTGAGAACAAAACTTAGAATGGCCATGAACCGTTGAGGTAGTTTGTATAATGCTTATAATTTGAATGATTATAACTGACAGTGAAAAAAATATTTCTTTTCATTTTCTTTTGAAATAACATTCTTAATATTGGTGCTTTTTCTTTTTGGTGTTTTTCGTATGATTATCTCGGTCTTTACGATGTAGTATCTAAGGTTCACTTTAACTTTATATAGCAATTATGTTTGTAAACTTTCAATCAATATGTGTAATAAGCAAGATAAGAAAAAAAAAATTTGCCTGCTAATCCTATTTGGGTAGAAATTATTACGCATATATTTTCATTGTTCTGTATTAGTTTAAAGATATAAATATAGAAAAGGATGTAAAGGCGTGGTTTCATAAGTTTCAAGGCTGATGGGTTGGATCAAGAGCTCGAAATATCCAAATCGTGACACATGAATTACGAACTATAATTTTCAAGAGAAAATGCAGAAAGATTAAAAATTTGTGCTGCTTTATTTCGCAGTTTCTTAGACTTATGAAGAACCATCTCAGTATCTCCCGATTGATAAGAGTAATTAATTCAACCTTGAAAAATGACAATTAAGTTGTATTTATTTTACAACACAGACTACACTGACGTAGTAATTTTTTTTTTTCTTCTGAAAAATTCGCTCATTGCCAGGCTATAAAAATAAAACGAATAATAAAGTTCACGAAATTGCTTGGTTAAATATAAAATGTTTCCTTTATGTAATCATGTCTCAAAATAACTTATAATTTAATACTTATAATTTAATAATATTTAAATATCAACATAGTCGGCTGGGTGGCGTGGTTGGTTTGTCGCTGGCCTTCAGCACCCAAGGTTGCGGGCTCGACCTCTGCCCAAGTCGGTGGATTTTCATGATGCAGAAAATCGACAGTGGCCATGTCGTACAATTATACAGCATGTAAAAGGTCCCTAGAGTATCTGTTTAGCTTGGGTGCTCTCGGCAAAATGAAATTCTAGTACAAGTTTGCATCGTCAGAGCTCAGGTGCCTCCCACTAGGGAGGAAACTGGGCGTCAAAATTACCTGCGGCAAATGGTATCCGCCTCTATGGTGCCGCACTAAAAAGAGATACCAGCTTTCGGGGAATGTACTAGGTCTGTAATGGTAAAACACACCAATCCGCAGCCCATTAGAAATAAAAAAAATATCAATATATTTGAAAGTGTTTGGTAAAAAATTAAAAGCTTGTAGTTTGCTCTTTAAATTCAATTATCTTTTTATTTTGATGTTTCAGGTTTTTGTACAAATGCAGCATTAAGTAGTTTAATTATCTCATTAAAAAATCACTGGAAAAAATTATTTTTCGTAATGTTTTTTTAAGAAAATAAATTTTTTGTTAATTTTTAATATAAGAAGTTGAATAAATCCGTTTTTGAATCTAAAATATACGTCAAGCTAGTTGCACAGTTTTTCTAAGAACATGGTCGTTGACACTGAGTCAAGTCGTGGTTGTCAGACTCTTGTGTAGAAGATGGCAACTGCTGCTTGTTCATGTTATCAGGACATGTCAAAATGTGTGGAAACTGTAACAATTATTTCAGAATAATTTTGATTTCGGTTCATAATTTATGGTTCACTTGTTTTTTTTGTCAAATATCATATGGTTAGTAGTATTATTAAAGTTTTTAACAACAACAACAAAAAAAAAACATTTTTTTCTACAGCATTTGAAAAGGAAGGCTTGGGATGATCTGTTTGCAAATGACAGTATTGCGTGAAGCGCATAATTGATAGTCTCACTCTAGCATTGCATAAAAGAGAAAAATAGGCAAAATAATACTTGAAAGTATATTGTGCGTCCACTGATGTGGAGAACAAATGAATTATACAATACACACACAATGAGATCTACAAATATACTTCAGTGCAAAATTTTAGGTTTGTTATTCAGTAAACTTCCATGGTGTTGAAAGTAATATAATCTCACATACACTCTGAATCATATATGTAGATTAGGTAAGACAAATTCATTCCCAATTCCAGCTAATTTTTAATAACCGAAAGTCACGTGGGCTATATATTGTGACGTCGTTACCCCTTTAAATTATTTCGTTACATGGTAGCGTGAGGGATCACACACTTAATTGCCAAAAAAAAAGACATTTTATTCCAGATTAAATAAACAAAAAGTATATTCATCAATAAGTTTACAGCCTTTCGCTGTAGAAAAGTTCTAGTTCCAAGTCAGATTATTGCAGCCGTTGCTCCGCCGACTCCGGCACTTCAGCTTTCAAAAGTCGGCTATGTTCTTAAGGTGCGGCTGCCCACGCAAACTCAAAATTGAAGAGCGAAGTAAATCCCTAAATTGAAAGATATCAAGATTCTCTCATCAACTTCCGGGCCGACCTTTTAAACTCCCAGGGCGGGTCACTTTCACCGATACCTTAAATAACAATTGCAAGTATACTGATGTGCAAATTAATGACTAAATTCAATCCGGAAAACATATTTCAGTTTAAATTTAGGTCAGTTTATACAAAAGAAAGAATAAGCCTCCAATCACCTCTCATTGGAGCGTGCAACAGATATGCACACGGCTCTCCTCACTTTAGTCCCACTCCATTGGTGTTTGGAAGACAATAAGCCGACACGCGTCTGATTCCAACTCCGACGTGGTATCTTGTTCACCATCTAGATGGCTATAAATTGCCTTTTCACATTGACACTGAGGGCGTGTCTTTGTCACGTCCGGCCGATATTGCTCTTCATTCAAGTCGTTTGCGGCGCAGATGTGCGAGGGGAACCCAACGCAATGGATGTTGTTCACCGAATTTTCCTTCCTATAGAACACTGAGACTAAAAGATCGTCTGGATGTCGGCGAAAGAAAAGGTGTGGTGACATTAAAGCCGTTTTTCGCATCGGCTCGCATGAGTTATGCCCTAGGCATGAGAAAAGAATAGCCGGTCTTTTTTGAGAGATATAATGTCTCATCTGGACAACTTGGTCCCCCGTACGTCAATCCTAACAAATATTCTTGGGGAGAGTTTTGCTAATGAGCAGATGTTACAATGTAATTACTTTTCACGCTATTTGTAGCTGCCTTAGTACTTTTAATTTATTTCGTAGCAATTTTGTGATTCGTACATTGATGTTTATAGTTATAATGAAACTTTATCTAATACGACTTTGGTATACTATAATAGTATAACGGCATATCAAGCAAATTGTTTTGATTTTATGTCTCAGCAAGAGTACCCCATTCTAATTTTCTGGATATACCGATGTGCGTCAGTAGTTGTTTTTGTTTAATTTTATTAACATTCGGTTTTGATAAGGCATAAGATATTTAAGTAATTACTAACACAAATTAATGAAAATTGCCAGCAAGAATCAATATTTTTTAACATTAACCCGTTACAGATTTAACTGCACGATTTACAAGCGTTACATATCCAAGCATATTTTTATAATTCCCTAAGAGCAGAATATTTGATTTTCTTGTTTTGCATATTTCAAAAGACAAATAGCGTGGTAGATATTATTCAATTTCTACTATTAACTCCCACTCTCTATATGTTTATTTATTTATCTTGGTGGAATTTTCAATCGTTAATAAAATACATTTTAAAGCGCTCCATTGAGCTGAAATTTTATATACATGATTATTTTGGATGAAAATACAGTAATTTAATTATAATTAATAAAAATTAATTGATTGAAACTAATTATTCAAAGAATTAAAAATACAGCCACGTTGGCATCATTTTTGGCGACTTGTGTCAAAATTAGAAAAGGTTTCTTTCTCACGTTTTAAAGCCTTCAGTTGAACTGAAATTTTATATACACGATTGTTTTGGATGACAATACGATACTTTAATGATAACTAATAAAAATTAATTACCACTTAATGTTGTGATTCTGTCATATGTATATACGTACATATTTATATTAATTGTAACTATTTAATAAAAAGTAGCTAAAATAAAAATTTTCTTTGTTGATCTTAGTAGGAATTGACTTAATTTTTTTTTATATTACTTGATTTATTTTAATGTGCTAAAATATTTGCTGTTATTCAAGGGGGAAATGGTGTATCAATCAACACGATTAATAAGAATTCATCGGTTCCTAAATAAACTGCATATAATTAAAAAATTAAGAAAAACTACGATACGATATTTTTACTAAAATTATTGTTAGGTGCTGTTATGTTTGTGCTGTGCCACGTTAATATGAAATGCTAGTTGCTCAAATTTTTTCATCATTTAAATCACTTATTAATGATTTGTTTAATCGAAACAGGTGCAGAGTACACAGCGAAAAGTTTAACATTTAGTTTGTGAAAAAAAAGAGAGTTCACCTCAAATCCTTTGTTTTAATGCGACTCTGTAGGATCCTTACCTGAGAAAAAAAGCTCTCCTATGCCCTTTTGAAAGGTGTGTTCAAATCATACGGATTCGAGTTATTCCGGACGTTTGTTAGAGGCACAGGCACAATAGGTTCAACGTCCCCTCAATTGGACTGAACTCTGATCCAGACAAAAGGGGAGATTGTGCATTAGCATTAATATGTGACTAAAAAGAGGCCGGCCGAGATTATAAAAGAGAGCCCGAGCGTGACCTAAGCGACCTAATCAGTCTTAGCTTGGCAAATATGGGGCGGATTTAGATAGTAATTGGACAAGGAGAAAAAAGTGTTTAAACTTTAACGAGTGGGCCCTCTTTTATTATTTCTTACTGTTTTGTTTTTATTTCATTACTCTCTATTGGATGATGGAGATCGGGTGTATGGTTCTGAAGCATTTGTTATTTTAATACCTTCTCTTAAGCCCTCGAAATCGGGTGATTGGTGCCAATTGTGAGGGAATTTTATTAACAATATTTTGAACCACAATATCTCTTCCGGTTATAGAGTACACAAAGAGTATTTATTTGTTAGTTTTTTTTCTTTCCCTGTGATTTTTTTAATTTTTTTATTATTATTACAAACATTCGAACACAATGAGTTGTGCATTTTTAACGACCCTCAGATGTTTAAGAATTGAATGCATTATTAATATTCAATGTTTATGGTATTATGATTTGTTTATTATAATATTTTATTAATTATTGTAAATTTACTAATATCTAAATGGGTTTTTTATTTACACTTTTTACCTGAAAGGAGAAAAAATAATTACATTTTAGACCTCAAACTAGCCTTTTGTAGAGTTAATTATTTATTTACGAATATTATATACAGTATTAAATCCTTTTTAAAAAATGGTTAAAAATTAAGGTTAAAGTGGTAGATTTATGTGCAAACTCTTATACACGGTATTGTTAACAAGATATATTTTAAGTTCTGTAATCTAATTGAAAAATTGCATATTTTTTAATTTTAGATTTGATTTAATTTTGCTTTTCTTGTACCGTAAAATCCTGTGTATAACGCACACTTTAAACAGAAAAAATAAGACCAAAATTTATCGGTGCGCGTTTTACTCCGGGTATAAAAAGGATAGCCTTGAAAGTAAAAGAAAAAAAGATGAGCATTAAAGAAAATTAGAATTCTGTGAATATCGAAACATTGTTTATTTAAAATAAATGGCATTAGAGTAGTAGTAATAGAAGCATTCTATTTTTTTCAAAAGTTTGGAATAATACCCCGAATAAATTATTTCAAAACATAAGAATATTGCAAGCATACATTTCAAGTTTCTTCGTAAAAAAAAGGGGTGCGTGTTAAACGGCGAATATACCTAAAAATTTAAAAATACAGCTTCAAAGTATAGGTGCGCGCCACTGGCGTAGCTGGTTCTGAGTGGGTCCTGTATCAAAATTTCTTAGGTGCCCTTTTTTAGGTATGGGAACCCTGTTAGTGGGACTGTGTTAGTTACACATGTTGGGGCCCCTGTAGCTTGGGGTCCCGTATCATTCATACGGTCGATACGGCGGTAGCTACGGCCCTGGTGCGCGCTATATATGGCGGTGCGGTGTTATACGCCGGATTTTACGGTAATAGCAATAGCCGCTTTGTTATATAACACAGGGGTTATATCCAGCGACTTCTAATTTTTTCAAGCTGTTGCGGTCCACCTAATGTCTGTGGCTCACACAAGGAAGGGGGAGGGTTCCACTGGTCCGGACCCTCCCCCACAGCCCTTGATTTTTTTTTTTACGGATTGATTTTAATCCCATGTATACAGTACATAAAACTTAATTATTTGTTATGAATAATTTTTTTATTATTTAATGCTGATTATTTATTCAGTAATTTATTTTGTACTGTTTTTTGTTCCCGACAATCTACAAAATTAAAAAAATATGCCCCTCACCCCCTTGAAAAATTCTTATGTGTGCCAATGCCCAGTGTCGTAGGTGTGGCGAAGTAGGAAAAGACTTACAATTTTTATTATAAATTAATAATAAATACGGAATATGTGTACTTACTTACAGAACTAAAATAAAAAACTAAGGCTTTTAAAACTGCATTTAAAGCAGAACGCTAAATACAAACATAATAATAATAACCACAAATATAATGATATCAAATGATGCATTTATTATCAGACAATTCAAAATACATAAAAAATAAAACATTTTTATGTAAAGTTAGTTTTCGTTGTTATAGTCAGTCGAAGATTTAGTCTGCATACTTCAGCCAGTATTCAATATTTTCGTGTATAATTATTAATTGCGAAAATCTTCAGGTGGTCACACCAAAATGTCTTGGGGTCCACCCGTCGATCACGATCGCCGTAATGCCCACCCCGGCCATATAATATCTTTCAATTTTCATTCTTGAAAATGACATTCTAACTTTTATATAAGTTTTAAGGCCTTGAAATACTTTACATTTGAATTCATTTAAAAGAATGATGTAAATATTATATGTATAGAATTTCTTAGATATATTTCCTATTTTATCTATGTACAGTTTTGCTAATATTACAATATTTTCTTAGTGACTATTAACTAGAACAAACGAAACCTTACCTTCTTTTTCTTTTCTAAATGATTAATAATCTTCAAGGTAACGACCTTCTTTTTGTGAGCTCTCTTGTATTGCAAGCAACAATTTACAATCTTTTTCATCTCCTTCTCGGATGAGGAAATTTCAAATTCCTTTTTGGAAAACCGTAATTTGCATTGATCGTAAATCAGAAGCTCGCATTCGCCATTAAAAAAAATAATACGACGGTGTCAAAACTTAAAGTAATTAGTTAAAAGCCGTGACATTGCAATACATATACCATTCTCATTGAAATATATTTGAGCATGTTTAAAAAGAACATTAGTCAAATGCGATTGTTGAAAGTGTGAAAAAAAGGGTTTAATGTAGGCGGGATGTTGCTGTTTGAATACAATGAGAGAAATATTATACCACCGGAAAAATATCCATGCAATTCTTTTAATGTATACAACGAGATGTGTTATTTATCTTGGCTAATGGAAAAACGGTGTACTACTCAAAATGCGAACGTCTCAACTGATAAAAATGGTTTTTGATCTTCACTTTTTTTTCTTTGTGTGAAGAATTCACAACATGAACATGATTAATTTTAGAACGACTCTTTCTTTCCTTTTTTACTTACTCCTATCGTTATATTTACTGTTCTGTTTCTGTTTTTTTTTTTCAATCTATTGAATTTTAATGTCATCATACATTTTGTTTCGAATTGAAATTCCACCAGTATAAAGTTAAAAATAGGAGTTGGGGGAAGAGGAGGGAATGGAGGAATTATGAACCTAATACATGGATCGACTGAATTAATGCCATGGAGATGTCTAGAATTTCAGAATATAAGAAACGATAAATATTTCTTCGCTTTTCAAAATTGCCCAAACGATTTTTTTTTCCAAAAACTGCAATAATATTTATCGTGAAAGAATCGATTTTAACAATTCTTGGTTTTCTGTCAATATAAGTTTGGAATTCCAAGCACGTGCTTAAGCCTTTAATGCGCCCAATCGTGCGGGATTTTCAAATTGAATTATTTCACTTCGCTTAGCTAGCGCATTTCAGACGATTAATTCGAAAATTTTTTGTCGATTCAGCAGTGAAAATGAATTACTAGAATGATGGAGCAATTTAAAATTTTACTTCATGGATTAAAACTCTTGCTTCTGGCGAAAAGTTCTTAGAAAGAAATCCTTACTATAGTTTTAGATTCTTTCTCCTTTCAATTTTTTCCTTTTCTTCATAAACAATAAAAGAGCGCTTTATGGCACAAAATATAATTGTTTGAAGTGTTCGACAACTTTAATGTTCTAAAAACTTTCCAAACGTTTTGTTACGCGCAATAAAACTTTAAGTGGCAGTTTATATTCGACGTAATTATTTAATGGTCTGGTTTTTAATTATAAAGGGCAACATTTAATTTGTTGATTGCAGTTATCAAAATCAGAGCCAACTATTAAATTGCTTAGTTTCAAAATTACTTCCATCTCTTTTTTCTAATCTTGTCATAAATCTGTGAAATCATTCCAATTTATAATTACTATAATTTGTTTCTAAAATATTGTAGTGTTAATATATATATTTACTCAAATATATTTTGGTTATATTGTTTTTGGAATATAAATTTAATGTTCGTGGAATCTTTTGCTTGAGTAATGATAAGGGCACTTGGGAAAGACATTTACATATTCTCAATATTTTTAATTAAAAAAAATCTGATAGGTAAATTTTGTAGTCAAGTGGAAATTTTTAGAAATAAACCGTGTGTCTGAAATTATTTCAAGTAAAATATTTAAAAAATATGAAACAACTTAAAAAACCACTCAGATATTTAATGAAGCTTGATTATTTTACAATTGAGTAATCTAAATAAATTTATATATGTAATAGAGAAATGTACCGTAAAATCCGGCGTATAACGCGCACTTTTAACACAATAAATAACATCAAAATTTACGGGTGCACGTTATACGCCGGGTATAAAAGTGAGACCTTCGAAAATAAAAAAAAGATTGGACTTCTACATAGATTAAAATACTGTTTATTTAAAAGAAACGAGAGATATTCCTTATGAATTTAAAGGGTTGTAGTTTTAAAGTATTATATTTTTTTTAAATTTTTTTTCTAAAGCTTTGTGTGAATAATATATCGAATAAAGGACTTCATAACAAGAGCATTGCGCCGTACATTTCAGGTTTCTTCGTAAAAAATCGGGGGTGCGCGTTATACGTCGAATATACCTAAAAAACAAAAATTGCAGCTTCAGAGTATGGGTACGCGTTATACGCCGGATTTTACGGTACATATGATTCTACAGCAAATGTAAAAAAATTACTAGAAAATAAAAGCTATTGAATACATATTTTCTTAAAAATATTTTGTACGAAAAAAGTAAAGTAAAATACTCATAATTTTTTTATAAAATAATTTCGCACACAATTCACATTTTCAGTTAATCAAATTCATTAAAATGCGAAATGAGTAAAGTAAGAGGAGTGTTTTAAAAAAACATCACACACAAAACGACATTAGTGAAGAAGTAACTTGTATACTTCATTCAATGTTCAAAATAGACGTGGAAATGGTGACTATTATGTGGCATTATCTTGAGGATTAATATTTCTTGCACGCGCGTATCCTTGAAGGGTTCAATCAAAATGGCATATACATTTTTTTTTTATTAAACTTTTCCGCTTATCAAATTCACTTATGCACATGTCTTGTCCTTTTCAAGTTCATGTATGTGTGCACTAGTCCTAATGTTCCTTGAGTTTAGATTGAGGCAAAACTATTTCTTTATGCATTTTCTTTTCACTCACCTACAGTTACTTGATCTTTCACGGTTGAACTCCTCCGTTAAATTGAACCCCACAGTGTCGCTCATGCGTATCCCTGACCCTAAATATTTACTAGGCGTCGGGATTTCTCGCGCCCTTTCGTAGATGAATGTAGGGGGAGGGGGGGGGAGATATAGATGGTAAGCTAATTTACACCACAACGGTAGGGAAATCAGAAGATTGGTGTTGGGTCTCCAAACAAAAGATTTAATTATTTTTTCAATACAACCAAGTGATTCTCTTTCTTTTAAATAGTTATTTAAACAAATCGGAAACTTAAAACTCGTTACCTCTCTAGTGCGGTGAAGGTAACATTAGTTTAATGTGCTACTTGCGGTGCCGAAGGAAAAAGCACTCTATTTTATCTTTGGATATAAAATACAATCGAAAACTTTCCGTTTCACATGAATTGGTTGATTTAAATGTTGAGTGGCTTATTCACAAAAATAAAAAAAAGTAAAGAAAATTATCCCGCATCACATCTTGGAACTACTAGAGAGTAAGCAAAAGTAATATGATTATATGGTTTTGATGTTTATCTTGATTTTAGCTTTCTCCCTTCGCCTGTGTAAAATATTTATTAGCTGATTTGCACGCACTAGAAGGATCATTAAATTTAATTGCAGGTTATTTATTATTTTTCACCGAAAAATTACGCAGCAATAAAATAAACAAAGAACATACAAAGTAGTTCTGTGTTATTCATTTTACCCTCTTGTTTCAGTACAGCGCCTTTGTTTTGTGAAATTTAATTAAGGAAGTGCCCAAGAGCACACTTGTGAAAAATTTGTTACATTTATTTTATTGTTGAAATCCAAGGATGATTCTCAAGAATAACGCTTTATTTAACTTGAAACATATATATATATATATATATATATATTTGAAATTTTTAGAGTAAGCTGCTCGAATCGATTTATAGAACTCGTAGATTTTATGCGTTGTTTTGTCTTTATTATCTTTTTGATCTGTGGCCAGACTTTAATTTATACTTCTCAACAGATATCTTGAATCTTAATTCTATGATTATTTTAACTTACCTTTGATGATAATCTATTTTAACTCAATGGATCACGACATCTTTGCTTCTGCTTCCTTTGCAAAAAAGATTCATTACGAAATATTTATATTCTAAGCCATCGACTTATTAGTTTTGTTTCGAAGATTATAAGAAGGTTTATCAGCATGGTTGGATCAAATAATTACCTAATCAACAATGAATGATAAAATGGAGAGAGTTTCCGCTTCTTATCTAGCATTGTTTGATTTTTCGTTTACCAACCGGCTATTCACGCGGTCTTTGTTGTCAGCACAAATGTCACTTCAAAATGCTTTATAACATGCTTAGAGCACGCAATGGAACTGAAAGTAGGTTCCATCTATTTGAATTGAATTCGCACCTGATGATGTTCAAGACGAATAACTATGGACTACTAAACATAATACTGAAGTAGAAAAGCACGTTTACTGATGTTACGAGTATTTACTAAGCTCTGGCTCACGCATTCAACTAATCCCTGAACTTTACGATGGATCGTATTCTAAAATGATGAACAGGGTTAAAAAAAAATACTGAAAGAATTTGACTTACTGATTGTTTCTTTGTTTCAACTTTAAGTTATGTATTAAAATATATGTTACTTTTACGATTTGCTTGAAAGCGATGTTATCTGTTTAATCGAACGACGTTACCTTTATAAAATTATAGCTAATGTCATAATCAGTTAAACACTTACTAACAATACCATGGACACACAGCCCTCATAATCTTTGCTTGTGTTACCGTTAAAGTGTATAGTTCAGAGTCATTTCATAGAATAACTAGAAAAACTAGAATTAATTCATGAAATAACTAGACAAGTCAGTTAATGCATATAATAGATGAAATATTTCATACTTTACCTAGCTATTTTATGAAATATCTAGTTATCCTATGAAATAACTAATCATGGACCGTTAAAGCGAAAAATAAACCATTTCAAAGTTATTTTATAATTTTTGATGTGTAACATCTGGCCTGTCCCCCCACCTCATAGTTGCTTTATTAATGATGACCTGCTTTGGGCAGAGGAGGGCTTACACACTAAAACATCAATCCCCATGTCAATCCTATGGTGCCATTTCTTTGATGATATGGGGTTGATATTTGGGGATCGATATTACTAACTGTTTGGTTAGGAAGTACAAGTACTCGACCCCCAGGTCCCTCCCCCTGGACAGAATTTTGCCAATATCTCGACACCTGAGCCTCTCAGTTCACTCAGACCTGGCTCATTCGATTCTTCTGCTTCCATTGAATATTCTCACAAAATTTCTTGCTCCTTGTATTTTATTTCAACGTTTTAAACTTTTTAAAATCTGTAATATCTTAATGTATTTGAATCTCTGCTTTGAGATTTGAACCACAGGTTCCCCTCGGCGAGACCCATCCATTTATCCACAGCCCTCTTTTGGTAGGCCTAGGGGGGCTCCAGCAATAAAATATCATGTTCCCATGTTATTCCTACGGGGTTTGGAAAAAATTTTGCCCACCTTTGTAATTGAGACAGGGTCTTGATATTAGGAGGTTTTTGATAGTATTACGTCATATCACGAGATATACGAGAAATCGACTTCCTTCCCTCCCTGCAGGGCTATTTCTTTTATATCTCGAATTCTAGGCCACTTTGGTCAATCGTACCTGCCTGATTCGATAGATATCCCTATGAGCTTTCTGCACATATAATCTCATTGCAATAATCCTATTTCCTCTCCCCCATTTCACATTTTTAAAGTATTTTAAATTTTTTAAATTCGTCATCTCTCCGAGGAGTTTTGAGTTTCTGCTTGGAAACTCAAACATGGGCCGTATTTCATACTTTAAAGATCAAGTAATCGTTATTCTATAGAATATCTAGTTAAAGTGTAGGATTCAATAATATTATATACTTTAACTCTTGTGGGTGTGTGTCTAGTTATTTCATGAAATACCTAGTTATTCTATAAAATAATGGATTTCACACTTTAACGGTAACATATGTATTATCCCAGTAAAATAGGTAAACATAAGAGAAGATTGAATGGGCTTAAAACTATGTTTGCTATCTTGGTTCATAATAGTAGAGTTTGCTGTGATACTGCTGAGCTATCTTATTTATTTACCTGTACTGTTTTGCTCTATTTCTACGCTTTTTAAACTTATACTAATTTAGTATTAACTATCTGGAAACTTAAGTACTGGAGGGCTCTAATATACCAGTTTGTGGGGAAGGGAGTAAGTGAATATTAACGTCGCACTGTTCAGCTACACGAGGGCTTTTGGCGACGGACCACGTAATTTTGAACCATGGTCAAGTGACGTAGACGACACCTGAGCTG
>BMAV01024666.1:404560-426136 GCA_019973955.1 Trichonephila inaurata madagascariensis | reverse complement strand
ATTTATTATAATACTGTTCTTAAAACAATTTTATATACATTTTCTAAACTAAGTGACACGAAATATCATTAATATTATCCATTTATACTCTTTTGCAAAATCACGGTTCCGAACGTAGTCGGATACCTTATAACGTGTTTAAAATTTAATCGAAGCTTTTAGAATGCCCTTGACTCAGAATCATATTTTATCGATTACTGTTTTTCAAAAGGTAGGTTGTAATATCCTTTTCAAATACGCTGATTAACTATCTAAATCTCTTTTCAGGAATTTTTACGTGTCATTCCTGAAAGCTAAATCAGATGTAAAATAAATCAGAGGTTGAATGACGGCCATTCAGTGATGATTTCTATTCATTTTCATTTTTGAAATAAATATGCAAATTCTGTACAGAGGAAAATATTAGCTATTCGCAATTTCTCTTACGGAATAAAAAAAGAAAATGAAATGTTAAGTATGTGGAAAAGAGGAGACGTAATTTTTTATGTTTAAATCACGAATTAATTTTTCAATTTCTTGTAAATTTTCAATGTAACCATTTGGAAAACGTGATATATTTAAATATTAAGACAATGTGTTAAAAACCTGACTATAAACTACTTCTTAGTGCTCTAAGTAAAAAAAAGGGGTAACTCATTTGATTTTAAGAAATCTAATATTTTAAATAAGCCTTGTGAATATATCAGTTTAAAGTACAATTTATACAACAGTATTTACAGTGAATAAACCCAAAAATCAAAATTATTATTCGTAGTTCTTGACCAATAATTTCTTCGAGTGTTATCCATCGATATGTTTGTTGTCATCAAATGTTCAATATTTTTGAAGTAAACATTTTGCATGACCACAATATTTTGTTTAAGGTATCCGACTACGTTCTGAACCGTGATTTTGCAAAAGCGTATAAATGGATAATATTTATGATATTTAGTGTCACTTAGATTAGAAAATGTACATAAAATTGTTTTAAGAATATTATTGTAATAAAAAATTATTTAAGTACAATATTTTGACAAAAAATTGGACATAGAATGACCCATTTTCAAAATATTCTCCTTTTGCGAAACATGCTTCTATCATAATAATATTTTGCCTGTATATAGCTCAAACCTCTGTACAGAGGCTCAACTAGAGTTTTTGAAATATATAGCTTAGAAGTGTGAGTTTATCCATGTTTTACGACAATAGAGGGGAGAAATTTTAAGAAAAAAACGCCGATAATTATTTCAAATGGTTGCAACTCTGAAAATAATGTGAATTGTTCAAAACTCATAGTTGAGCCTCTGTACAGATGTCTGAGCTATATGCAGGCAAAATATTATTATAATAGAAGCATTTTTCACAAAAGGAGAATATTTTGAAAAAAGGTTATTCAAAGTTAATTTTTTGCCGGAATATTGTATTTAAATAATTTTTTTGTCAAAGTGTCCTTAAAACAATTTTATACGTGCATTCTAATATAAGTGACACTAAATATCAAGAAAATTATCCATTTATGTGCTTTTTTAAAATCACGGTTCCGAACGTAGTCGGATATCTTAACTTTCTAGAATTTATAAGAAAACTTTAATAAATGAAAGAATAGGTACCCTGAAAGTTGTTTAATGTATCAATGCCGTGTGAGGAATAATATCAATTTGATCGCATTAACGAACAAATTAAATGTTTTCTTCAAAATTTAACGCTTTATTTAATGCAAACATTATAAAAAGGTTTTGATGAGAAAGATGTTGACATTTTTAGATTTCTTAAATTTGTTCTTGAGGTTTTTTAGGATAAGTTTCTTAGATTTCTTATTTTTTTCTCTCTCTTAAGGGTTTTCTTAAATTTAAAATGTTTAAAATCATTAAATTATAATCAGTTATCTTCCACTTTCCATTTTTTAATATAAATTAATTTTTTTTATCTCCACAAAGAATAATTTTACAGAAACATTAAATTTCTAAAACGACAATTTCTCTGCCCAAATTTATATTTACAAATTCGGGCTCATTAAATTCTAATTTTGGGCTGCTAAAATTTAATCATTTTGTTTTTAAAATCTTCAGTCTATCGAGAATTATTTTTAAAATATAAAGATTATTATATGATTTATATTTTCGTCATTATAAATATAATTTTGTTGCCATTTTTGAATGGTTCCATGGTTCTTTTTCTACAATTTTTTTTTAAAAATTATATCTTAAGTTTATAAAAATTAAAAAGGAGTAGGTTATATAAAAATTTACAATAATTATATATGCATAACAAATGTCTTTTCTTTTCTTTTTTCCTTTTAGTGATAATGGTTCCCAAGAAAAAAGAAAGCCTGTAAAGAACTTACGGTATCCTGGGAAATCCCAACACAAGACTACTGGCAACAAGCAAGACAGCAACTGAAATATATGTAGAAATTATGTCATTTTAAAATGTCTTAATATGTGAAAAAATTACATTAAAAAACTTCCTTATATAAGTTACAAAATACCGTATTTTTTCGAATCTAAGCCGCCATTGATTCTAAGCCGTATTCCAAATTTCGAACAAAATTTTGTGAAAAATGAAAAATAGTGTATCGATAGTTTATCGATAAACAATTTCCCAAAATTAAAAGAAATTTAAAATAAGAACTAATAAGTAATGAAAAATTGATTATTATACCAGTATTATAAACACATACATAAGCCTGTAATTTCTCTTAATGGCCCATCCAATGAATTTTTTTCCTTCGATTCTAAGCCACACCCGATTTTCGAAAAAAAGTGCGGCTTGGATTCGAGTAAATACAGTAATTTTTTTTTTCTTTTAAACATTTTATTTTTAAAGATATATTATATTTTCACAAAGCTAACATTGTTAGATTTTTATTAAATATATCAATATTCAAAAAGGAAAAATTATTTCATGAAATTTTAAAATTAGGTTACAGGATTTCAATGAAAGTATAAACGAATGTATTAACATAAAAAATATTAAATTTACTAAATATTCACGCATACTTTAAAAAAGAATGAGAAAATAAAATCTTTTGTACATATTAGAATTCTAAATAAAATAATGTTAATCTAGTATAATGATACGTAACATGTACTTAATTTTTCTTTTATTTATTTTACCTGTAATTATGCTTTTTTATTACAATATACCTTGATACAGAAGTTTTTTCCAACAACATATAAAAAAAGATGCACTATTCTCATTTTATTAATCTAAAAATTTAATTTTATTATTAGGAACTGCTATTTAATTGCTCAAATTTTTATTTATTGATTAAAATGCCGTTTGAAAAGGGATAATGTTTTTAAAAGTATTAAGTATTATTTGAGAGATATTGTTCATTTAGAGTTATGTGTTCTTCATTGATGTGCTTGCGTAAGTGCGTACACAATTTGGCACAATCCATTATCTTACCCAACATTCCCCTTAATATATTTTTAATGATAAAAGTTAATTCATCAAAAATATCAAATAATTTATGAGAAGTTAAAAATAATTTAAATTTCTAATCTGATTCTTTTTCCTAAAAATACATTGTTTTCATTTATCTCATATTCCTTTTTTTTAATCCATATGAGGCAAGAGACATTTACTTAAATAAGATTTTTTTATATATATAAAAATATGTTCACATCACTAAAGCTATAAAAATGAATAAAAACTTTTTAAAAAAGCACACTTTTTGAATAAAATTATCTACTTGCTAAATAAAATCTTTTTTATACTTACAATTGCTAAGGTTTTCATGGTGATAAGTTGATCTGGTACCTAAAATACCGAATTAAAAATAAAAATCATTTTTCTCCACTACATGAATAAGAACAGATTGAAATTCTTTAATTTTTACCACGTGAAACATAACTACGATAAATGAACTTAAAATATATTTTATGCATAAACCGCAAGAGTAAAACTAATATTATACTACAGGATGTTCTAAGTAAGTACAGTAAAAGAATATTATGGATAATCAAAATGCGAAGGAAAGAAACTACAGATAAAAAATCCAAATAAAGGGAAATGTTTGTAAAAATAAATGTTAGTTCCCCCTCAATATGGTTTCACTTAAAATTCTTTCTGTTATCAATCTGCTAATAAGAGGAATTTATAGGAAGTTGAATTCGGGAATATTTTTAATCAATTTTTGTAATTTGCAGCTCTGAAAAAATTGTGCATACACAAATACTCCATTCCCATAACTTTAAAATATTCGTTTTTTTAGAGATACATAGTTAAATGCAAATGTTTAAGAAATATTTAAAAATAATCCAAGTGATTCAAATTTCCAATTCATATCTAGCTAATTTCGCAAAAATAATTTTTAAAAAATAATAATTCCCTGCCATTTTTTCTAATAAAAATAAACTAAAAATGTCAATTAACAGTTATATTTTAATTAATAATTGTATTTTATAATATAATTAAGACTTACTAACATGAAGAAAGCTCAAACTGAATATCTTTTGATGAATGCTGTAACAGACTTAAAAGTTAAAGTATAATTTACATCCTAATTTACATATACAAAGTAGAAAAAAGCGACTCACTCTCTCATTGCGAGATCTTCCTAACTATTATACCTACGGATATGAAATTTTTTCTTTTGTTGAGTAGGGATCTAATAAGAACGAACTTTGTTTAAAATCGACTCACAAGAGGGGTTGCGAGGAGAACTATTAGACTATTACTAGAACTTAGAACTAGTAGAGTTTTGAACTATTAGACTTACATACTTGAAATTTAGCTATCATGTTTCTTTTGGTAAATACAGATCCTCTAAGAACATTTTTTATGGAAATCGACTCTATAGGAGGTGCTGATGCGATTACTAGGGTCGTATAGATATAAAGAACTACCTATTTTTGAGCCATTAGACCAGTGATTCCCAAAGTGGTCCATATAGACCCCCAGGGGTTTGACGACTTGTAAGGAGTTCACGCCAGCGAAAAAATAATTTGGGGGTCCATGAAGTGTAAATAGGGTTCTATAGTAGTGGCTTTTATTAAACCAGATCGTGACTTTAATCTTTAAAAAAAATTTGATCTAATGGAAACCAGATTTGACCAATTTGACAGATTTATTTACTAAATTTAGTGAGGTTAATTTGTGGTTACTAGGTGACAGAGCATACATTTTATTAAGTCAAGAACCATTTTAGCGTTTCTTTCCAGAACTAGGCTAAGGAAGTATAATACTGGAGGTCCCGAATTTTCTCATTTTCTCACAGACAATCTGTCAGGACGTTTTAACGTACATTCAACATTTAAATGCTTTTTATTCAGATTTTAAAACTATGTTTGAGTATGCTTTGACTATGGTAAAGCTGCAGTAGACTATGAATTCATATTGTCACATTACATTAGGTTCTGATCTAAATAAGCACTAACGAAGATCTTAAAGTAAAATTTAGAAAAAAAGACAAACCTTTTATTTTTCCTGAATCATGGAATATCGCGAGAAAGTTTTTAATTTCTTTTCTTAGTGAGAGGGAGTTTCAGTGAGTTTGTCTATCTCAAAAAAAAAAACTGGACATTTACTAACAAAGGAGATTTATGGTTAAACCCGACTAGATTGATATTAAATGTTGAAAACTTATTATTGAAGTACCAGATTCCTCCCCCTCTCATTAAAAGCATTTGTTTGATGTTCAGTTATTTTATGTATTAATTTAATTCATTAACAACATATGCTTCTTAAGTTATAAACACTGTACTTCACTACAGTTAGAAATTTAATTCTTATAAAATAAGTAGTAGTACATGCTGTCAAAAAGATATTTAAGTTAATAAATTTGCAAAAATTCAATATTAGGTAAGCAGGGGTCTACCCGAAACCAAATAACATGGCAAGGGGTCTATGAGACAAGAAAGTTTGGGAACCTATGCATTAGACGTACAGATTTGAAATTTAGCAGTAGAGTCCCACTAAGAACGGGGTTTTCGGAAATGTATTCTCAAGAAATGCGGAGAGTGGTAATGGGGCGTTATACATAAAATTCCTTGTTTTCAATTATTAGACTTAGAGATTTGGAATTTGGTAAGCATGTTCTTTTCGTTGAGTAGACATCTGCTAAGAACGAGTTTTACCGAAATCAAATGCCAAGGTAAAGTTTATAAAATATTTCCGTTTTTGATCTATTAAATCTATAAACTTGAAATTTGGTGAGCGAGTCTTTTTTGTTGAATAGAGATTCTCTAAGAACGGGTTTTAGGAAATCAAGTTCCGAGAGGGGTTACAGGAGAGTAAAAAAGAAATAGACTTTTGTTTTAAAAATTTTCATGACCTTTTAAAATTAAGAAGTGAGGGCTATAAGAATGTGTTTCGATACTTATGAAAACCAAATAATAATATATCTATAAAACGATAACTTTAAAAAAATCATTTCATATATATATTCGTTTAACATCATGAAATACCCAACCAAACAGGCGGGTAACGACTAGTACATTCATATATCTGCATCGAATTTAAAATTATACTTCATATTTCTTAAGAAGTCTCAGGGGTGTTAACTTTCTTGTGTGTAAGAGGGCTGAAAATATAAACAATATTCAAATATATATAACTATTTGAAATTAAAGCTAAATAATTCGAATCTTTTACACAATATTTATAAAGAAATGGAGCTTCAGAAAAGTGTAAAATGTTTAAAATATAATCATAGTTTTAAAAAGTATAAGCATATGAAAATAAGAAACATTTCTATAGGAAATATTAATTAAGTCTTGCGTTTCTCATGCTATTTTCTAAAATAGTAGCTTTAATTAGAAGCAATAAGTTGAGATTTATGAAGTTAAGTGTATCCTTACCACACTGTAGTATTTTTATATAAATAGAATCATAAATTATATTTTTTAAAAAATAAAAAAAAGTACATTTTTAAAAGTTTTTTTTGAAATTTCAATATTTTTTAAATATTTTGAAATACAAAAGATATATCATTCTTAAATTAATAGGGTTTAGATAGTATGAAACATTTTATAATTCTATAAAGTTTTATATATCAAAGGTTACTATTTTAAAAAATAGCGTGCCCAACGGAAAAATTACTTAATATTTATTACAAAATTATTTTTTATTTTCATATGCTTATAATTTTTTAAATTATGATTATATTTCAAATATTTTGTACTTTTTTGAAACTATAATCCATTGTAAATATGTAAAAGATTCGAATTATTTAATTTAAATTTAAAAGAATAATACCTGTTTGAAAATTGTTGATATTTTCACCCCTCGAGAAGAAATCAACACCCCTGAGACTCTAAGAATTTGTGAATTTCAAAGGGTTTTAGAAAATGGAATGAAATGTTACCAAACTTTCCAAGGTCCGTCGAAAATTCTAAGCATTCAAATCACTTTTTTTGTTCTCAAAACAATTGTTAAAATTTTGATAGATGAATTCATTTATAAAACAGATAAATAGTAGAATTGATAGATTAATTCATTTATAGAACAGATGAATAGCAGAATTGATAGAAGAATTCTTAGAATAATAGATACCTTTTTTTTTTTGTTAATCATCAAACCTTAAAATATTAGATTAAAACTTTTTTCTATTATATTTTATTCCTTTGTCTTTCGCAAGGGATTTTATCGAGTCATGAGGATTTTTTTTTTTTTTTGAAAATATGAGTATGTAATCAGAGTCTCAATATCGATTCTTATATTCTTTTTATTTAAAAAAATACAACATTGAATCATTGTCACTTTTGCAATACAATTCTGTATTTTCAAAAGCAGGAGAACCATCTTTATTTTTTCTAATTATTAAGAACTGCCTAATAAGCCTTTTTTTCCGAATAACTAGAAGTTTTTTTTCCCCCCGATTTTTCAATATTTTTCCTTTTTGTTTAATTTTCTTCTTGAAGCTATTTATTTTTTGCAACTCTGGGGAGATGAAAAAGTTTATTGGACTTAGATATGCTGAGTAAGGAAGTTGTAAAATCGTTGCCACTTCATTGGAAACCAGAGACTTCTGCACTGTTATAGCAGGAAAAAACCGCATATTACGTTACCGTAACGAAATCTCCGTAATTTTTTTCCATTCTTTAGGCCAATCTAATCCCGTTAATCAGGTATTTTTTTTTCTGTAAATGTCTTACGATATATGCGTAATAATCAGTATTAAGAATTTTATGTGGGTAAAACAAAATAAAATGAGTTACCCCTTGAAAAACATTAAAAAAAAAAAAAAAAAAAGAACACGCGTAATTTTAAACCTACTCACTTCGATTTCTTTAAAAATTTATGCCACGTGAACATTTTTGACAGTGATATTAATTTATTTTTTTTAAGAAAAAATTAATCTATTAAGCAAAAAAGGTTTTTTTTTTTTTTTTTTTTTTTTGTTTTTTGTAAATTTGCATAAACTTTAATGCAAATTCATTACTCTTTCGAATAATTTATTTGCATTGTTGAAATATATCGTGAATTAAGAAACTTATTTTGAGTAAAGAGAGTTTCATCTATGGAGTATTACTAACTGTTGATCTCTATAACTCTTTACCAATTATTAGAAACACTTCACAAAAAAGTGATGTAAGGATCAATTTAATTTCAAGTGCAAGAAGAAAAGCCTTGATTTCTGGAATTTCTAAATTCAACCTTGTCACTTCACTTTTCTTGCGTTGAATGTATGTGAGCTATTTAGCTATTTAAATTGAATGATTCTTATAGTAAATGCTCTACGTACAATAAAAGTGCGTGGATAGAGAAAATATTAAAAATGCAAAAAATGAACTAAATTATTATTTTTTTCAAAGAAACGATATTTATAAGCAATCACAACCGAGCCACTTTTGTTAATAGGCAAGAATCACTTATTACCAAATACACTAACACTTTTATTACAAGTTAATGTATTTATCAAATTAATTTAGAGATATTTATTCAATTTAATGCATAATCACAACGGAAATGCTGAACAGAATTACTATGGCTAATAGATGTCTTAAGGTATCCGACTACGTTCGGAACCGTGATTTTAAAAAGGCCCATAAATGGATAATTTTCATGATATTTAGTGTCACTTAGATTAGAATACATGAATAAAATTGTTTTAAGGATATTTTGACAAAAAAAATTATTTAAATACAATATTTCGGCAAAAAATTAACTTAGAATAACCTTTTTACAAAATGTGTTCTCCTTTTGTGAAAAATGCTTCAATTATAATAATATTTTACCTGTATATAGCTCAGACCTCTGTACAGAGGCTCAACTATGATGTTTGAAAAATTCATATTATTTTCAGAGTTACAACCATTTGAAATAATTATCGGCGTTTTTTTTTTTAAATTTCTCCCCTCTATTGTTGTAAAACATGGATACACCCACTTCTAAGTTATATATTTCAAAAATTCTAGTTGAGCTACTGTACAGAGGTCTGAGCTATATACAGGCAAAATATTATTATGATAGAAGCAATTTTCGCGAAAGGAGAATATTTTGAAAATAGGTCATTCTATGTTCACTTTTTGTCAAATAATTTTTTATTGTAATACTATTCTTAAAACAACTTTATATACATTTTCTAATCTAAGTGACACTAAATATCATAAGTATTATCCATTTATACGCTTTTGCAAAATCAAGGTTCCGAACGTAGTCGGATATCTTAGTGGAATACGATAATATGCGAAATCGAATGTAATCAAAAGAAAAACGATGGTTCTTTTGTATTTTTTACTATTAACTTATACATTGGGACCTTGGTCCACGTCACGAACAGATGAGAACATGATAAGTATCTACAAAAGGAAGATTTTAAGAATTGTTTTTGGAGGAATTCAAGAAAATGGCCCGGGGGAAGAAGATCTAATTTAGAACTTAATCACTCATATAAAGAATCTGGCATCGTTAACTTCATCAAAGTACAACGAATTAAATGGACAAGTCACGCTATTACAATGGGTGAAGACTGCACCAATAAAGGACTTCAATGCCCAACCAATTGGCCCACGGAAAAAAAGCAGGCCTAATCTAAGAATGATTGAGGACCTAGAAAAAGACCTCCTAGTTTTGAGAGCTAAAAATTGGGAAACGCTAGTAGGAAGTAGGCTGGCCTGGAAAAGGCTTTTTGAGAAGGCCAAGACCCACCCAGGGCTGTTGAGCCATTGAGGAAGGAAGGAATTTATAATCTGTGAATCACAATTCTTTGGCACGAATTAACGTAATTTTAAATTTGAGCAAAAGCTATTAGCACAAGTTCTCGTTAACACTTATTATTTCCCATTATTTTTATCTCCAGTATTTTGTGGAATCCGAAGTCGAACTCATGATTAAAAATCATAAATTGTCTCATAGCTCACAACCCCTAATCAAAACGTTTCCACGACTCTCATAGATTACAACAGCCAGAAATTTCTATTCTGTGACTCTTATCCATATAAAATAAACCACATAAAAAATTTAAAAATTATCAATTAAATAAGATAAATATTATCTTCAGGCAAAATTCCTAGAAATAATGTTTCGTGTCTGAATACACCCCTATTATCACTAAGTAAACTTTATTTATACCAAATTCTCTTTTCTTATTCGTTTTTGTGTTTTTTTAAATAACTTATAAGTAGAAGAATTTTTTTAAACACGTTAATATTTAAAAAAAAGAACATTTATTCATTTTCGTTTTACCTGAAATTACTTTTATGTTATAAAATTAAATATTAAGTAAACATTTAGACTGGAAAAAAGTTTCTTCCATTTTAAACAACATATTACGTAAGAAAGATTCATTTTTGTACCTAAGACTTTAAAAAATATATATAGTTACACTCTGAAATAAAAATAGTAATTTGAATTTGTAATAATACTTCAGGCCCAATCCAACTTAAAACCTCAACCCTTTAAACTAAATTCTTTAAAGCAGCCGAAAAATTCTAATAGTCAATAAGATTAATTTACTGAAAATTAAATAACTTCAATGGAATACAATTCCTTCATATAAACGAAATTAAAAAATAAATTTAAACGTAACTACAAGTAAGAAGAAAGTTAACTATTATAAGAACAGTATTTATCTACTTACCCTCTCCTTCTTACAGAGAAATGTGAAGGTTGGGTTTTCTCAGCTACCTAGATATGTACTTCAGTATATGCTAGATAGGAGAAACATTTGCTGACGTCCACAAATTTTATCAGAGTAGATACAGATTTAGTAGTTCTCTTAGCTTTATCTGTACTAAACCAGATGTGCAGTATCTGTAGAAAGTATATTTAGTTGGGAGCTTAAGCAGAAAGGAGTAAAGACATCTTTTTCTAGTTTTAAATCTTTGTTGTGGAGTCTTAGGGTGTAGTTTTCGAGTATGCAGGTGTTTAGTGTTATAAAAAATCAGATGAAAGAAATTAATAGCTAAGTTAAATTATATACGGAGAAACTTATTTAAAACGATGCTGAAGGGACAGATATTTTTTCGTGTTACAGGAAAATGCAGAAAAAAACCCATATATTGAACAAAGTTAAGTTTATTGGAGTACATGTTATTTACATAGATACGTATATATGGATGTATAAAAAAATCAATGAAACAAAAACACTCACAAGAACTTAATGAAATTTATTACAAAATTTTCAAGTTCTTCAGTTTTTGATCACCAGCCTTAAGGCATCCGACTATTTTCGGAACCGTGGTTTTGCAAAAGCATATAAATGGATAATATTTATGATATTTAGTGTCACTTAGATTAGAAAATGTATATAAAATTGTTTTAAGAATAGTATTGCAATAAAAAATTATTTAAATACAATATTTTGTCAAAAAATTATTATAGAATAACCCATTTTCAAAATATTCTCCTTTTGCGAAAAATGCTTCTATTATAATAATATTTTGACTGTATATAGCTCAGACCTCTGTACAGAGGCTCAACTAGAATTTTTGAAATATATACTTAGAAGGGGGTTTATCCATGTTTTACTACAACAGAGGGGAGAAATTTTAAGGAAAAAACGCCGATAATTATTTCAAAGTGTTGTAACTGAAAATAATGTGAATTTTTCAAAATTCGCAGTTGAGCCTCTGTACAGAGGTCTGAGCTATATACGGGCAAAAAATTATTATAATAGAAGCATTTTTCACAAAAGGAGAACATGTTGAATAAACGGTTATTCTAAGTTAATTTTTTGCCGAAATATTGTAATTAAATATTTTTTTTTGTCAAAATATCCTTAAAACAATTTTATACATGTGTTCTAATCTAAGTGGCACTAAATATCATGAAAGTTATTCATTTATGCGTTTTTTTAAAATCCCGATTCCTAACGTAGTCGGATACTTTAAGAAGCTCCATCTTCATTTTAAACGAAATAAAAGTTTTCTTTCCCCCTGAGCTCTTTGTCATGGAACTGAACGCAGTGGCGCAACAGCCCATGAGCGCCAAGGCCTACTGTGCCTATCTCAGCATACGTGACTTTAGGCACTGGGGTGCATGTGCAGATGTTCGGTCAAGTAGTCAGTCTGACGCCCTGGAGCTCGTAAAAAAATTCTTCTAAAATAGAAAAAAACGCGAACCAAGCTCACTAATTTTTAATCACGTAACGATTAAACTCGTCCCCGAATTCCAAAGCCAACTGAAGTGAGATGAGATGTTTTTGTGTGGCGTTTGTAGGGGTGGAGGTTGAAAGTAGCTTAGATAAACAAAATTTGCTTGTCACAGGCTATTCCAAGTATATTTCAAAGTCGTTAGCCTCCTTTCTACGAAACATTGTAAACTCTCTCATTTCGCCCCTCTCTTAAATCAAAGCTACGCGGCTGGTGTTTTCCGTGTTTTGTTCATTCCTAGAAGGGAAACTTTTTCGTGTAAAACGATTTTCGTTTCGTGTTAAAAGGAAGGAAATGTATGAAAATACATAGTAGTTTGTCGAGATATTATTTCGTGTTAACTGACATTTCGTCTTAATCGTTTTCGTATTAAACGTATTTCACTGTATATTAGACCGAAAATACACTTATATGCTGAAGGTTTATCTTGAAAATACTGTAGTATAAATTTTAAAAACCATTAATGAAAACCGTTATTGAAAAAAAAATTAATAACATTTTTATGAACAGCTACTACATTCCCTGGACAGCCATTTCATGCTAGAGAAATACTTTATTAAAATTATTTATATTCTTCACTTTGTGTATCTGTAATCAATTTTTTAATTTTTGATATATACTGAAAAAATGAGGCTTAAAAATAATTAGTAGCTTTGGATTTATTATTTTCATCGTTTCACTTGCGCTTAAATACTCGTAAGCTTTTCACTAAAACTCGTTTTTCTTTTCCAAATCTTTTTCTGGTTTATGACATAATTTAGAAATGAAAAATTAATGAAAAATTTTATAAATATTTCTGTATATCTGTTTTATAATTTCAAACAAAAATAATACATACTGAAAGTGAAAAATTTTAAATAAATTTCTAAAATTTTTCATCTTTTTTTTATAACTAGCCTTTTTACAATTCATTATTAATAATTAGTTAACTTTGTTGTGTGTGTGTGTGAAAAATCTCAAAATATCTTTATATAAATAATTGCCTCTAAATAAAACCAGATTTATCTGATAGTACAAATATTAAGAAGACTTGGTACCCCAAAAATGACGGAAAAATCGTTTTTTTTTTTCTATTTTTATTTAATCTTATTCTTTGCATTATTATCTTTCCATTGATACATCACTTGTGTATGTCGGAAAGTTAGAAGTTGGATAAGACTTCGTTCCAAAAAATGTAAATTAACAAATTAGGCCATTCGACCACGCCCCCTTTTTACAAAAAAAAAAGCTAAAAGAAATCTATTTTAGAAAGAGAAATAATAAGTTTAAAAAAAGAATGTGTAATATATATAAATCAGGATATTACCAAGGCATAACAATAATGTAATTTTGTGTGTGTGTGAAATGTGTGCATGTAAAATTTTTGGATTAATGCATTTTATATTAATAATTTTATAATTTCAGTTCTTATTCCCCATATGTTTTTCAAACAAATATAATACTTCAAAATTATGTGAAGAAAAAAACTAAAATTTCGCTATCATGACAAAAAACAAATTTTTTTTTAACCTTTTTCCTGAATTTTCTTGTGGTATTAATACTCTCTAAAAATTGATCATTTATAAAAATGTATGGGTTGAAAAATACGAAAAGGCAATTATTTTAAAGAAAAATATATAACTGATGTCTTAAAATGGTATTTTAAGTTTATTTAAGCTTATTATAATTATTTTTTCAGAATCATAAACTTTAAAGTAGTTTTTCTCAGTTTGTGTTTTTTCGATACATTAGTGCATTCAAAATGCTACTCCTTCCACAATTATTCACCATTCACTTCCATTTTTTTTCCTGTGTGTTATATATAAAGCGTGTAAGAAATTGCTGTAAACTGAATACTTTAAAAAATAAATTATAGTAGGTATTGGCTTTTTCGTTGAATTTTAGCATGGATATCAACATCTCATTTTTTTCTCCAAAACTAAGTAAGTTATAGTAAAATCAATCCCCAAAGTCGTTTAGACCATTTTTAAGAATATTACAAAAAAATTTCAGGTCAAAAAATTAATAATTACAGAAGGAGTAAGATTTTAAAATTCTGTGAATAGTATGTGAAAATTTTCATCTCGTATCATTTCTTTAAATAGAAACATTATATATGAAATGCTAAAATATATTTTTAAATACATAAATAAAAAAAATTGTTCAAAGGGTACCAAGTCCCCTTAAAAACGCAAAAAAATGTATTAAATTTCAGTTCAGTTTTGGTTTAATTTTTAGCAACTGTAATTTTCAAACAAAAAAAATAAATAAATTTACACCAAAATTTCTTATCGTAATCGATCTTCCAAGTGCCTATTAAATTATACTGCTGAAACAAAAAGTCTCGTAGCAATTTATTCCTTGTCATGTTCCATGTGATTCATTTAACTGCTACAGCTTCCGTTATCTTTGACATTCTCATGCTTTTAATTCTATTAAGAGGAATTTATTTCATATCATTTATGGAAACTGAGATTACCTTACTAAATGGGAACATCTGCAGCTGTTTTTATCTCTCTTTCATTTTTCTCCTCTTCCATAAAAACTATTCTCTCGCTCTCTATCTCTGCTTCAAACCCACACACATACATATAGGCAGTGCTTTTTTTCCGATGTCGATATTTACTCGTGTTATTGGCTCTAAATTAGAAAATTCCAAAAATGTAAATTTAATTACACTCTGGAAAAGCGTTTAAAAAAAATTCAACTTACTGTTTCATATTCAGTTGTAAATGGTTAGAGAAATGAGATTATTCTGCCAGATTTAAAGATGATGCAGATGGCGGCTCTAGGGCCGGACAATCCGGATCCCTGCTCGGGGTGGCAGATTTTAAGGGCGGCATTTGAATCAAATTTGAAATAAATATATATTGTTGTTACAGAAAATTAGATATATTTTATATATTTTCTGAAATATTATTGGGTGTGAACTGTGTATTTTATTTATCGTATTTTATTTTCTTTATTTTGTACTCTGTATGTTTAATGTCACTTTTTCTTTTATGTTGAAACTTGAAAGGTCGAGGCAGGAATATATCTTAAATAATGAAATTTGTTGTTTTTGCACATCTTTCACTAATATCTTTCTCCCCATCTTGGAGTGGGATCACAATGGACATTTCTTTCACCTATACGAAGTTTGTTGTCAGCTATTCAAAAGGGGATAGGGGCAATAAATATTTGGTGAAGAGCCACAGAAGACGTTTTGTTTTAGTTTTGGGTGTAGTTACTATAAGTTAAAATAAACGCTTGTAATCACCACGATCAGTTAACCCTTTTTTGAGGAAATTGGGGTGCTGGAATGATACATTTTACTCGTTTGAAATAATAACAGATAATTATGACCTTAATTTGGAATTATTTTGTATTTTGTAAGACTTAAAATTTTATATATATATATATATATAGTTAAGCTGCCTTTTTATTCGTTATTCAAGGTTTATAGGTGTGCATCTATGTGAAAAATTTTAAATTATAATTTTTTTGCTTTCGAGAGAGGGGCGGCATCTTCCATTTTTGTCCGGGGCGGCAAAATTGCTAGAGCCGGCCCTGATGATGGGAATGAGAAAAACTTCAGTACAAAAAAACCTTTAAAATGTTTAGAGTTGAAAAAATTACAGATTTATTCGCTTGGAGTAAGGATTCCTATATCTATAGATAGATAGATTAAAAGGTACTTTTCCGTTTTGTGGTCGCAAATCTCGCCAAGCAGGTTTTATTGGTGCTAACATATAATATACACATAAAAAGTGTTGATAAATGCTTGTTCTCATTGGTTTTTCATCCGTTTTTGGCATATTATGAAAAAGACGTTACTAATAAGAAAAGACCACGCCTTGTTTTGAAAATGTAGAGGTAAAAGATTACCAGCGGGACCACTCCGTTTGGCGTCGATTGTGTCATTTTTGGCAACTTTATCGCCCGTGCCGGCTAAACGGAAAAGCACTGGTTAAAAATATGTTGTGTAATTGAGAATAGATTGAGTTGAGATTGGAGAATAATTTGGACAGATATTGAAATGGTGTGTAAAATGGATGTGTTGGGAACAGAAGATTTCGAGGGCAACAGTTGTTTTTCCGAAAGAGATGATAAAAGCTAAAATGGACTATAAGGGGGTTTTTTTTATTATTTATTTATTTATTTTTCTCGTATGGATGCAGTGAAGAGTCTATGGTACTAAAATTTCCTCGTTAGTACATTCTGATTCTATTGGAATTTCGATAAAAGATTTTGAAATGGTGAATTTGTAATTGGTAGTTGTGTTCACTGAACTTGGTAGGTATTCGAGTATAAAAAACAAAAAGTAATTGAATTCAATAATTGTATTAAATCTGCTGATGGAAGTATTATATGAAATTGCCGTTAAAACCTATATGTAGGGCATTTTGGCTGATAATGGAAAAGTTTTGAGAATTTATTTTAAAAAAATTGTGGCGCATAAAAATTTTTGTTTTGTTTTGAGTATTGAAAAAATCTTCTTGATGAACACTATAAGGAAAGCATCTTATTGAGAAATTGACGTCTGACAGTCAGTCTTCTATTCTATTTGCCAGTATTATATTTACGTATTATCAACGCCATTCTGTCTTTCACCAGAAATTTCTAAAGGTATTACTAGACCGATAACGTTAGTTACAATTCATTCCAAGAGATCAATTTTTATAGAGACCTATTTGAGCTAAGCATAGTGACATAATGGAGAATATTAGCCCCCCCGCCCCCGAAAACTCAGGGTTTGCCTTTAATGTTTCATAAATTGGTTAGATACTTACTTGACTGCAATCAAGTTACGGGCCTCCTAGACTGGGGTGGCTTACGTTACACCACTGGCTAAACACAAGACAGCATTTATCAGCTGCGGTTCTGAAATATCTTTTTGATAAATGCAAAATGAAATTTCTTGACATTTCCAAGTTCTTTTGTCCAGGTGTTTCTATGTAGTGAGAGGAAGTGAACACGATTTGCTGGTGGGGTTTTTTCCCCAAGAAGATTGCTGCTGTGTTTTAAGAATTTAAACGCCTTTCTTAGAAGTGTTTAAATTCTTAAAAGTGTTAACGTGATATTATGAAAATGGAAGACTAATTCCATGAAACTTCGAGAACTGTATAAGGATTTTAAATACAATATCAGCAAAGAAATTTGAGTTACGAGACTTCCTTTGTTGTCCAAGGTGTTGGACTTGGCTTGGGACCCAAATGCGGATAAAAACTCTTTCAATGTAAAAGAGCCCTCAAAATTTGTTGAAATCAGTAAAACTTCAAAAGAGATTTAACTTTTTAGCAGCTTATCATGCCCTTAATCCTTTTTACGGTGTTTTTTTATTATAAAAATGAAGTATATTACGCGAGAACTCTAAAATCATAGTCTAGAACAGGAGTGTCAAACTCGCAGGCTGCGGGCCGCATGCGGCCCGTAACAAACATTTTTCGACCCTGCAAATATATAGTCAGACAATAATATATAAAAAAATATATAAAAATTTCTCCCAAAATGGGGAAGATAGTAACAGAGAAGAGATATCAAGTATCAGGATGTTTAAACATTAAGTTTTTCTTGTTCTTTCATATATATTTAGTATAACGTATTATTCAAATAAACCTACGTATCTATGAATATTGAATTTCTTGCGGCCCACATAAAGTTAAATCTTAGCCCAAGTTAGCCTTTGTGTTTGACACCCCTGGTCTAGAATAAAAGAACGAACTTTCATCGTCACTGGATCACAAGTTGCCGTTGTAGTGAAATGAAATTGAAAACCTAGAATGTCTCTTGATTTCTGGATGTTATTTTAGACACTTGATAAATTTATTCTTTTGATATTCCATCTTTTTCAGAATTCATTATGCGTAGTGTGTATGTAACCTTATTTTATTGAAAAACTCGGTAATAAAATATAGCAGTGAAGACTCGAACTAATAGGAGCTATATTTGCTTCTAGAACTTTGTTTTCTTCTAGACTTGATGGGTTACATCAAGTACATAAATGCCTAGAACTTAATAAGCTTGTTATTTTTGGGCAGTTTAGATGGTTGTATCGATTTTTTAATAAGGGGTAAAATAGAAGAAACAAAATTCTTATTAAAAAAAAAAAACAGGGTAGAAAAAATTCAATTTTCGACAGATACCAGTAAATGGTCTCATTATTCTGAAAAAGAAAACCATGAGGTCTGAGAGAATTTCACAGCAGCCTTAACTATAAACCATTTGTGGAGACACAGTGCTCCGTTGCTGAGTCATCCAACAGAATTCGGGTTCATTAAAAAAGCGGGGACTTATAATTTCAAAACATAGATTTTACATAGATTAGGATACTTAAATTTATTTTGGATTTAGAAATTATAGTTGCCTAGTAAAGGCTCTTATGTAATAACTGACCTAATTAAAAGATTTATTATTATAGAAAAGTTTAGATTAAAATGTTATATAAGCGAATAGAAATAAGGGAATAACTGCCCTAATTAAAAGATTTATTATTATTATAGAAAAGTTTAGGTTAAAAGATTAAGCGAATAGTTACAAGTTATCTCGTTATAGAAGAGCTTTAGTATGCGCAAATTGACCAAATAAAATGTGAACAAAAATTGGGTTTTAGAATTTTAGAACATTGAAACTGGAGAATCGATTCTTAAAGAATCTTCCCTTTTAAAATTAGTCCTATTTCTCTACAATAATGGTTTGTTGAGCATCAAATGAAGATAATAAAAAGGGATATTTTTACAGAGGTCCACGCGCTGTGCTTCGTAACGATTTTAAATTTACAAAACCGATCCTTGTTAGAGAACACAATAACACTTTTCATCGCGACTAGGGAAAAATACTCTCGACAAGATTAGGTATAAATGCAGGGCTTTACAAAGTAGACAGACAGTTAAAAGGAGGATACAGAAAAGTTAAGTTTGTCAAAAATTATAGTTTAAAACCGTTTAAACAAGCTATCAGACAGCTGCCAAAAACCAGGATCATTGAAAACCTTCCATTTACAATAACAGGTATTGATTTTACTATCTATCTTAGATTTTTAAAATTGGAGAAAGCTCCAAAAAACTCGCATAGCACGCAGTGCTATAAGATCTATGAATACTGAATTTACAGATTGATTAAAAATTAGTGTGACCAATTTTTAAAGCATATAACTATTTATGGTGAATTTCAATCATTTTACTACCGGTTTTATTTTAAAAATGAAACATTTAAATTATTTATCTAATAATTTTTATTAGTGGGAGCAAATTATTGAACCGAAATTAGATCCTCAAACCCGGAACGAAATTTTAAAGATTTTGAAAGGCTGCTGTTCCAATTCTGTTATAAATAAAGCATTTAAAAATCAAAAAAGACATTTTTCTAATTGATTATTATCGAAACTTCAAAAAAGCAATCAAATCTTCAGTAAGAAAACGGAAACGAAAGTAAGTCCTTACTGAAAAAGAGAAGAAAGAAGAGCTGAAAAGACTTATCGCTGTAGAGAATCCTCTGCCTCGGAGAGCTTTTGCACAGAAATTACAGGTATCGCAATTCACAATTTGTCGTTAGATTAACGAAAATGGCTTCTTAAGAAGGGAATGAACTTGTCCGTTATCAAATGTCTCCAAAGACAGGAGAAAAACGAAGTAAAGTTTCATGGCCTATGCTTTTAATGTTACCGAAAGGTAGATACAAAACATGGATAACTTAGGATGAAGCACTGTTCCATCTACTACTTACAACTGGCAAAACAAAAAGCATCGCAAAGATGTAACTGTTTTGCAAAAGGCAAGTTAGCAGTCAGATGTTATGGTATGGATGGGAATGTCCTCTCAATGCTTGACAAAACCATTTTTTTATGGGACCAAAGTCTGAAATTGGTACTAAATATTAACAGATTTAGGTTTTGAAGCACTTTATCAGAGAAAGTAAACGTCTTTACCCTCGAGGAAACTTAGTTTTCCCCCAAGATTCTGCATCAAGTCATTCTGCAAAATCTATAAAATGGCTGGAAATTAAAAATAAATAAATTTTCTTCCTTCTGAGATATAACTACTATCACCCTCGACTGTGCTCCTTGCGAATATTTTTCATGGGAATACTTAAAAAAACAATTAAATAGATGTAAAGTAAGAACTCTTCAAGGGCTTTAAATGCATTCAAAGAGGAAGTTAGAAAAATTCCCCCAAAAATGTTCGAAAAAGCTCTTTGGTTTGGCCTAAACTCTTACGTAAAGTGTACTAAGCTAAACTAAGCCACATGGAAAATTTCATGTAAATAACTTTATTCAGTAAAAATATGATGTTCTGAAAATAGTTACATTATTTTTTAATCAACCGGTATTAGACACACAGAGAGATATTTCATGTCAACACCAATTCTACTTTGCCAATGAGAGTTTTGTCTAGAATAGAAAATTTTAAGGTTATGCTACGAGCACAAAGATTTTAACACTCAAAACTACAAAATCACTGAACTTACAAGGATTACGATGAAAATATGACCAAAAAAAAAACCCTAATAATTAAAAAAAAATTAAAAATTGAAATATTTTAAATCAAAAGATTGAAAATTCAAACCTTTTACATGTTTTTAGTAAGATACTTTACTTCTGCCCTACATCAAGTACTTTTATTTATGCATAATATCAAAAGAATCGAAATCTGAATTTTGTTCTTTCATTACATTTCCCTTGAGATATTTTTTTAATAAATTGATTGATTTGAAATTTGAAGTCAACAAAACTAAAAAATAAAATAAAATAAATCATATTATTTAATTTATTTATCGTAAACTGCTATTAAATATGATTTTAAATGGGTTCAATTTATGACGGTCACATGATAAAGACAAACACGTGATCTCCATTGAATTCAAAACAGACATCAAACTAATTGTACTTGTTCTCTTTGTAAAACTTAGATAAAATTTCAAATTTCATAATTGGGTAAAGATGTTCACAAATGTTATAAAAAAAATTTCTTCAAAAGATTTTAAAATTAAAAAAAAAACTTATTTTACACATGTATTTATTAATAAAATGTCTTTTGTCTTGCTATGTGTAGTATTTTTGTTGACAAATTTGTACTTTTTAAATGAGAGTTTCTGAAAA
>BMAV01024666.1:385300-396107 GCA_019973955.1 Trichonephila inaurata madagascariensis | reverse complement strand
TCGTTTTTTTTTTTTTCTTAAAATTGCTCCCCTTTGTTGTCGTGAAATATGGATAAACCCATTTCTAAGTTATATCTTTCAAAAATTCTAGTTCAGCCTCTGTACAGAGGTCTGAGTTATATACAGGCAAAATATTATTATAATAGAAGCATTTTTACAAAAGGAGAGCATTTTAAAAAAAGGTTATTCTAAGTTAATTTTTTGTCAAAATATTGTACTTAAATAATTTTTTATTGTAATAATATTCTTAAAGCAATTTTATATACATTTTCTAATCTAAGTGACACTAAATATCATAAATATTATCCATTTATACGCTTTTGCAAAATCATGGTTCCGAACGTAGTCGGATACCTTAATGGATTGATTTGATTTGATTTTAATTTACGTCGCCCTCTGAAGAAATAAAATGGCTTTTGGCGATGCACCTCATAATTCAGGAACCACTTTTAAGAGACGAGAATCGATATACTGAGCTGTGGTACCACTCTCTTCAAACTTTCACTTTTTGTAAATTTTTAGTTAACGTTGCACAAGAACGAGAGAGATGAACTTGTTAACTTTGACACATAAATTTAGCAATGAAATCGATATACACACCTCAGTTGATAACTCTCTCTACAAACTTCCTTGTTTCACCAAGAGAAAAATATATGGCTTAATTTCATTTAATATCCTTCAACCACCATTACCCTTCTTTACAGGTCTTTAATGGAACCAGAATTCATCATGAATATCACCAGCCACGCGACCATGACCACTAGTTACTAAGAGAAAGCTGTTTGATTTGGGTTTTTGTTGTTGGTATTTGCATTGCCGGTTTACCCATCAGGTGCCAAGGGCCCGGATAAGCTGGACATAACCAAATTTTCTGGTTATAAATTTAGATCCGTCAGTGCCAAGAGGGCCTTTAGATCTTCTACACTCAGGGACCAAAATGACCTTAAATTGGCACTGGGTGGTTGGTTTATTAAGGCAGTGCGCCGCAAAATTTTTATCTCCGCGGACCGGTCAACGTTTGTTAATTTTACCGCGGCCCGCTGAGGGGGAGGATGTTGATTGTTTATATTTTAGACTGTTTTGATTTAATAATTTTTATTTAATTGTATTTAATCGTGGCTTCTGAATAAAATATAGCTACACCAAAAAATGAATATTAAGTGATTTAACAAGGAATATTAAGTGATTTTCATAAAAAGTAGCCCAAACCAAAGAAAAACATACCACAGTAAATAAAAGAGAAATAATTTAATGTTTCTTGTGCGGACCGGTAGTATTTGATCCACGGACCGGTACTGGTCCGCGGACCGGGGGTTGCGGAACACTGTATTAAGGTATCCGACTACGTTCGGAACCGTGATTTTGCAAAAGCGTGTAAATGAATAATATTTATGATATTTAGTGTCACTTTTATTAGAAAATGTATATAAAACTGTTTTAAGAATAATATTACAATAAAAAATTATTTAAGCACAATATTTTGACAAAAAATAAACATAGAATGACCCATTTTCAAAATATTCTCCTTTTGTGAAAAATGCTTTTATTATAATAATAGTTTCCCTGTATATAGCTCAGACCTCTGTACAGAGGCTGAACTAGAATTTTTGAAATATATAACTTAAAAGTGGGTTTATCCATGTTTTACGACAACAGAGGGAGAAATTTTAAGAAAAAAACGCCGATAGGCCTGTGCTATATACAGGCAAAATATTATTATAATAGAAGCATTTTTCACAAAAGGAGAACATTTTGAAAAAAGGTTGTTCTAAGTTAATCTTTTGCCGAAAAAAATTGTATTTAAATAATTTTTGTCACAATGTTCTTAAAACAATTTTATGCATGTATTCTAATCTAAGTGACACTAAATATCATGAAAATTATCCATTTATGCGCTTTTTTAAAATCACGGTTCCTAACGTGTAGTCGGATACCTTAATGCCATACAATATGAGACTACAGGTTACAGGCCTTTTAATTTTGAATCACCATCAACTCACACATGCCTGAGCTGTATCATCTCTCTTTTTACATTCCTGTCAGACCAGTGTTAGAACTTTGAACTTAGACAGATTTAACAAGCACTAACTTATGCATATAATGGTCAATGGAAATACGAAACTGATTATTAGTTCCGAATCATTGTTCTGTTATCCAGTGTTCACACATTCAGTGTTTATTGAAGTGTATCTAGAATCATCAAATAGAAGTGTCAAAGAAGTAAAACAAATATTGCATGTCACTTCCCAAATGTCCAATACAAAGCTCACAGTGAGAATTTACATACACATAGACAATCTTTCCTCATCGCTGTAGTGCTTGCACGTCGTTGCAGAGATACCGAACTCATTTATTTTATTTACTATATTTTTGTACATATTTCAGTCTTATACTACCATCTAATTTCTTATCACAATTCCATAAAAATACATATCCTTCATCAACGTATCATGAATTTATATTCAGAGCTAGAGGGTAGATGTAGAGATTATTAGTGCATGTGCTCCTCTAGAGTAGAGAACAATTCCCTCGACCTTATTCGATTTTGGAGGTAAATTATTTTAAAAGTGATTCCCCATTCAGTATTTTTAATTATAACTATTTACAACGGCTCTTTAAAGCTATTTTCTTAGTTTTAGATCCAAAAAATGAATTAACAAATTCATTGAAATCTCTAAAACGAATGTGACAAAGAATTTGTATTATGCATGCTAATGGAAGATCATGTATCAGATGCCGAGTTTGATGCTTATAGTGACATAAAGGATGTAATGTAGAAATTAATAAAGACACAGACACCAAACAAGAAATCGACTTTACCGATATCGATAGTGAGGATTATTGTTGATAAGTATTTTTTAGATCGTTATAAATCCACAAAATGGACTGAAGAGTACCAGTTCAGAAATATACACCCTCGAAGACAAAATTAGCTCTCATTTATCAGAAATGAAAGGTGTTGGGAAGAATGCTGAGCAGTGGCGCACAGAAGGCGGGGGGGGTCTTAGGTGTCCGGACACCTCCCCCCCAATAGCACTGGAATTTTTTTTTCCTATTGATTATAATCCTATGTATATATTACGTACAATTTAGTTGTGTATTTGTTATTAATAATTAAGTTTATCAATTAATGCTAATTATTTATTCAATAATTAATTTTGTGTTGTTTTTGTTCCCGAAAATCGACAAAGTCAAAAGAATATGTTGGGCGGCGTATTGGAGCGTGGTACCAAAATGGGGGACTTTCGACCCTGGAACCCCCTTGAAAAATTTTTGTGTGCACTACTGATGCTGAGGAATACATACCACACCAATATAGAGAATGCTTTTTTCGACAATATGGTGTTGCCTAATACTCTCGTATATTTAAAACATTGATGAAAAATATATAAAGTACAAAAAAATTTTCTCGTTGGTGCGTCTATCCTATTTTAGGTACTTTGACGCTCTGTTCCTCTTCTTTCTGTGAGGTTCTGCTCATTCTGTTGCTCCAATGTTTCTTGTTGTGTTTGTGTGGTCTTTGTCTTTCTTGCTCTCTTTTAAAAATATAATAGTGGAAAGAAAAAGGAAGTGAGAAATTTATGGAGAGATCTTCACTTTATTTAACCTCTTTTGAACTTTTTCTCTTACATTTTTTTCATTCCCTACCAGTGTCGATTAAACCACTGGGTGCTTGGGGCGAATGCCCAGGGGCCCGGATAAGCTGAACCAGATTTTCTGGTTATAAATTTCAATCTTCCAGTGCTAAGGGAGCCTGTAGATCTTCTACGCCCATGTCCCGAAATGAGCTTAAATCGCACTGTTCCATACTACTGGTACTTTTCCTTATCCGGCGTCTATTGTGGGGCCACTTTTGTATGGTAAGTATCTCTTGCTCTATTTTATATACTTCCCGAAGAGGCTTTGTAATTTTCTTTTGTGTATCAATAAATTGTCTTTTCGGAGAGTCGGTTTGTAGCTCGAAACCCTTTGGGTGAGCTCGTTCCTCCAGATTAAGTAAAAAAAAATTCTCTGAAGATGGGTATCCATTTGACAAACATAATTGAAATAAAGCCGTTCATCTTGTTTCATACATTTGTTAATAAAGAAAAAAAAAATCACACACCCACCAAAAATGTATGAGCTTCCAACAAAACGAGAATTGAGCAGTTTCTTCTAAAAATGCCTGAATGAATGAATGATTGTTGACTTTAGAACGTCCTGACCCCAAGTGTACTTAATTTCTAGGTATCAAGAGGGATCACACAATTTTTAATAAAATTACTTTTTATTTACAAATAGGTATCGCACACTGACTCATATTCTATTGTATGTATTAGATATAAATTTTGCACGTCTAGTTATCATATACTGGGTATCGTCGACTAGTTGATCTTCTATCTCTGATCTTCCCGCTGTCTTCCTGATCTCTCCTGTAGCCGATCTCACTTTTCTGCTATCGCTTATCTTTTTGATCGTTGATCTCCCAGTCACCTTCCAGCATGTCTCTTTACACCACATGGGTGGCCCTCTCTTACACCCCCTACAGTTTCTGATTGGAAGGAACTCGGATCTTCATCCAGTACCCTCTGTTTTGGTCCCAACCACCAATGGTTCTTCCTGGATAAAAGCCTTTATGGACGGTGAACTCTTGTTGCCGAAAATCGAAAACCGTATGAAGGGTCTATAAATTGACCTGTCCCTTCGACACTGAGAATATAATCCTTGGTATTTCTTCCTCACACTCCCTTCCATACATGTGTTACATGGCCACGTGTTAGAGAGAACTGACAGCCGTAGAAGCAGATGTGTCCCATCTATAGTTCGCTTTGAAGCAAAGATCATGTGATGACTTGTCACCTCAGAGTGTCAGAGAAGAAAAGAGGGATGGCAAACAACCGATGCTATAGCTGTTATAGAGAGAGCCATAAAACGGTAAAAAGAGCATTGCGATGCATTTGGGTTAGTAAACTTATGCCGTTATTTCAAAAAGATATGCAATTGAAATATAGAAAATAAGGGAGAAAATAAATAATGCTCTATAAAAAGAAAACTAACTTACATTTGTTTTTCAATGTTCTAAGGACAAACAATTAAAGCAATAATTCGAATATCGTATAACTAATTTAAACTATAACTGTGATCAAAATGTGGCAAAGGTACGTAGAGGAAATTAGATGCCAAGAATGAGGGTCGAAAGTTGGAAGGGATCACTGGCGTAACCTAGGGATTTGATATCCTCCGTGTTTACCAAGAAATGCTCCATGTGAAAGAAAAAGATCATTAGATGTCTGTCTCTCCTTTGTGACGTCTCTACTTACCTCAAAATGTTAAGCCCCTGATGCATTGATCGAGTGTGTTTAAGTTATTCTAAATAACTCTACTATTTGAATAATTTCGCTCATGATTCCTATTTTAATAATAAGAAAATAATCTGTTTTAAAGTGGAATTATTCTCATAGATTAGGGGTCTTCAACCTGTAGCCCACGACCCACGAAAGGCCCGCTAATTAGTGACCCTACATTTAAATCTGAGGCAGTTTTTCAGGAAAAATTGCCTTGTCTGCTTTTTGTCGTAAAAAACGCCATTTTATTCTGTTATTCTTAATATTTAAAACATTTTATTGATATGCTTGATATTCGTTTGAGATAAAATTTTCTTAAAATGACGGATTTTTCAAATATTTCACACATGTCTTAAGGTATCCGACTACGTTCGGAACTGTGATTTTAAAAAAGCGTATAAATGGATACTTTTCATGATATTTAGTGTCACTTAGATTAGAATACATGTATAAAATAGTTTTAAGGACATTTTGACAAAAAAAAATTATTTAAATACAATATTTTGGCAAGAATTAACTTAGAATAATCTTTTTTCAAAATGTTCTCCTTTTGTGAAAAATGCTTCTATTATAATAATATTTTGCCTGTACATAGCTGAGACTTCTTTATAGAGGCTCAACTATGATTTTCGAAAAATTCACATTATTTTCGGAGTTACAACCGTTTGAAATAATTATCGGCGTTTTTTTTCTTAAAATTGCTCCCCTTTGTTGCCGTAAAACATGGATAAACCCACTTCTAAGTTATATATTTCAAAAATTCTAGTTGAGCCTCTGTAGAGAGGTCTGAGCTATATACAGGCAAAATATTATTATAATAGAAGCATTTTTCACTAAAGGAAAACATTTCGAAAAAAAAAATTATTCTAAGTTAATTTTTGCCAAAATATTGTATTTAAATAATTTTTTTTAACAAAATGTCCTTAAAACAATTTTATACATGTATTCTAATCTAAGTGACACTAAATATCATGAAAATTATCCATTTATTCGCTTTTGCAAAATCACGGTTCCGGACGTATTCGGATACCTTAAATAATTTTAAACATAAAAAAATCTGACTATGTGTAAAATCTCAGAAGTTTTCAGAAGAAAAGGTGTACTTAGTATTTTAATTCAACTTCCATTTCACGTTTTTGAAGCCAATATATATATAAAAATCTGTTACATCATCTCTTCTCTTAGAATCAGTTAAAGTCTTCTAAAACAAAAAAACTTCCTTTTCTCATTTAAATTTCCTAACTACATTATTTTTTTGATAGTCGTGTGGCCCGCGGATCATTGTAAATTTATAGATGTGGGCCGTGGACATTGTGGATTTTTTTTATATGGTCCTCGAGTGTTTAAGGTTGAAGGCCCCTATCTTAGACTAAGCCTACATTTTCAATTATTGTGAGCCTCTTCCATTATTTCACAATTAAATAACACAGGAGTGTATTTAACTAAAAAAGATGACCAAAATCACATTTCAAGGATTCCCAGCTTCCTTAGACAACCTTAACAACCTTGATCCTTCAGAAAAAGTTGAATTTAATTAGCAATTATTTTTTTTCTCGTTACTTTGATTGTATGTTTGGTGCACTGGAAAAGAAAATATTTATCTTTTTATAATGTAACATATTCCTCTTTACGAAACTCCTTACTTCTTTAATAAACAAATGTGAATAAATATCTCAGTGTTTGAACTAAATTCTAACTTTTTAAAACATTTCTCAGAAATATTTTTTTCTGAAAACTATTCTGTGTAATTTTTATACTAAACCTTTGCATTTTGTTTCCTTTGCTCTCTCTCTCTCTCTTTTTCCCTCTCCCATTTTACTTTTGTTATAATACTTCCTGGATTACTTTTTGCTACATTTTAGGAATTTTCTGATACTTGAAGGTTGCAATGCAATACTTTTAACAAATATTTACTGCTAGTAAAAAAAAATATTCCTGTTTCTGAAAGTTCTTATCTCTTATAATTACACTTTTCCGTTTTTTTTTTTTTTAATTTTTGCAAATTGTGTGCGTAAAAGATAGTCTGATATCGTATCTCCATCAAGCTCTTGCTAATCAAAAAATGATAAGATTAGGTGTTTTCATTTTTGCATGTAATAAGTATTATTTTTATCTCTTTAAACAGCTTTTAGTTATATAAACAGTATTTCTATATAATATTGTTACATTTAAATAAAAGTATTGTATCTTTTTAAAGAAATTGTAGGTAATTCTCTCAAAAGATGTATTGGGGGATCTGATTTTCGAATTCTATTTGGATGTACCGATGTAAAAACAGTCGGACTTCTATATAACGAAGTCGCTAAATCCCGAAAAAAAGTTCGTTATATGGAAAATTCGTCATAAAGAGGTTCATCTTTCAATATACTTTATAAACCACCTAAAACAAATTTCAAATTCATAAACACTATACTAAAAAAAGTAATTATTCACGCCTTTTTGTAAGTTAATATCTATTTATTTTATATGTCTTACCCGAAAAAAAAAAAACCTGCAAGGAAAACAGAATATTAAAGACATTTTCTAATTTAAAGCATACTAGTAATAAGATTTTTGAGGATAAATTAATATGGTAAATCAGTTAAATATTTAATCAAATACGATATATTGTTCAGCTGGCTGTTCTTTCATATAACAAGCATTTTTGCCGGTAATTGATACCAAAGTGCTGAGAAATTACAATTAATCTAGAAATTAATTACAATTAATTTCCAGTAATTGACACCAAAGTGCTGAGAAATTGCAATCCAAGGCGATCAAGCTGCTTAGCATTTAATTTTGGTACTTTTAAATTATCGAATACATCAGGGACTTCCTCCATTAAATCTTTTAATTATTATCTAAAAGTCATTAACAAGGTAGTCAGAAGTTCATTAATTTTCTAGAAAATTACGACTCTTCAGTCTATTTCTGGAATAGATTATTCGCCTATATATTTCTTCATACGGACAGTTTTTTTTTTTTTTCCTTTTAAAACATCTGAAATATTTTAACAGCTTCATTCTATAATGATCTTTTATTATTACTTGGGAAACGTTAGTTATAAAACTTATTTTACAATATCAAAAATGATACTTGTCTTAACAGATTTTATATATAAACATGGAAGTGAATGAATCAAAAATGAAGAAATATACGAGTAATTCAAATAACATGCGTGTATTTGTATCGAGATTAATCATCACACAAGCAAAAGTTTTTGTTAAAAATTATTTCTTATATAATTACATACAGCGTCCTTCTATAAAATGATAAAATCATTAGTAAGATTCTCAATAGACATCTAGAAGAAATGCATATTGATGCAAAATACATAATGTACATCAGGGGTATCAAACTCGCGGTCCAGCGAGTATTTTGGCACACAATAATATATAATAAAATATTAAAAAAGTTCTCCCGAAATAGCAAAGATAGTAGCAGAGAAGAGATGTCAAGTATCCGGACGTAAACAATGATTTTTTGTTGTTGTTGTTGTTCTTTTATTTATGTTTATTTTTTTTAATGTATTATTCGAAATAAACTTGCGTTTCTATAAATATTGATTTTTTTTTCGGCCACCTAAAGTTAAACTTGTTCGTTTGTCCCGAGTTAGCCTTTGAGTTTGACACCCTTGCTGTACATGTTTATTTTAAATGCTGGTCAACTGTTCTGTGTGCACGGGTGTTCAAATTCAAAAAAAAATTGTAAATTTAATCGAATTTTTTGAAAAGCGGCAAAGAGGTAAAAATAATGATTCTAAATAAAGATGTACACTTTTAGTGTTGTTTATGCAGAGTACATGTGCGTATGAGATGTGTATTTTGCAGATAATGTACTATAATTTATTATTTTTTAACCCCTACACGACGAAGCAACGCGGGCTACAGGTGACGGACCTCGTAATTTTGAACCACTGCCAAGTGACGAGGACGATAATTGAATTGATACCCCACTCTCCAAACTTCCACACCATGCTAACAAGAGAACTTTGAGCTTCAAAAGAGTTAAGGTCCATTCTCTGTATGATAGATCATTGGCACCAGGATTTGAACCAACGACTCAATAGAAGCAACGCCGGCGAAGAATTTTCGACCATAAGTACACGGCTAAAAAAAAATGTCTAGTAAGCACACGTACCAATTTCCAAGCTTCATTCAGTGGCGTACACAGATTACTTTTGCGAAAGGGGCTTATATTTTGAAGGGGGAAAAACGCAGGTGAAAGAGCTGAGGCGTAATGCTTATGCTAAAAATTAGAAATCTTTTTTGAATGGGACGGGTTTTAAACCCGAAACCTCACTCTCGCATACGCCATTGACTTAATTCGTTTGCACATTTAAACATTTATGGTAAGTTTTTTATCCCATCATCTTATAAAATTCAAAAATAAACAGTTAAGATGACTAAACAACTTTTGAATAGTCAATGGAGTTACGTACAACCCCGAATCGCGGGGGGGGGGGGGCCAAAGCCTGACTAACGCCAAGAACGTACCCTTTGGATGATCCCGCTTAGGGCCCAAAACTGACTTTGCAGGGGGCCCTAACATACTTTTTACGTCACTGTGAATAGTACAATGAAATGTCTCGCGAAACAAGGGAGCAGTTAAAAATGATGCCTGTCAAGACCATTCAACCTCAATTGTCTTACAAGCCTCTTCTCCAGATGTTGAAGGATACAGCAAAAAAATAAATAAATAAAGTCTCTCTAGATGGACGCAAATACTCCCATGTCTTAAACATAGTTTCCCTGACTGTTATGAGGACGGGAAAGAAATCTTGGAATCTCTCTTTTAGAGGAGCATTTGATACTGATTTTTTTTTAAAGAAATGATAACCCTCATCTACATAGACTTCAAATGAACGACGAATTTCTAGAAAGGGAGATTATTAACCGAATCATTTGGCTTTCCAGATACCCAGACCATAACCATTTGAACTATATAGAGAATTATCTTGGAAGGGTTATTACAATATTAATCCCTTTCTCTTCCCAGGACCATCCTGAACCTGAAAATAATGCTGCTTGAGGAAGGGTTCCGACTTTTATAAACTGTCTCAATTTCAGTCTAAATTCCTATTAAGAAAGCTGTATAATTGTAAGAGGGAGACATGCTTCCGCTTGACCTAGTTTTTGTGCCATCCTGTAGTATCTCTTGTAAACTTACATGTGCAATGAATTATATACACAATAATTAATGTACACTATAGCTATTACATTATTATTAATATTGTTGCTGTATTCTTCGTAGTTGTTGTTATATCAACCAATGTCGTAACGTACACCCGCGCAAAACCCGCATAGCGGGGGAGGGGGTTAAGGAATAGGATTCTATGGGGCCCAAAGCCTGTCTGACGCCAAAAACGTATTTAACCAATTTATAAAATATAAAAGGCAAAACCTTACTTTGCAGATGGGCCCTAATACGAGGGTAACTCTGAAATTTTTGAGATATGCTCTGACGAGAAGTTACAAAAAAAAAAAAAAAAAACGGTTTAATTT
>BMAV01024666.1:341753-385061 GCA_019973955.1 Trichonephila inaurata madagascariensis | reverse complement strand
AAGAATTTTGCAGAAGTTGCAGTTTTTTTCAAGATGAAGAACACAGAGAAAGGCCGCGGTTGGCAGTAATCCCGGATAATGTGTCTGCTATACGAAAAATGTTAATGGATGATAATCTCTCTGTACCTACCAAATAATACAGAAGGAACTTTTTTTTTTTAACATTAGATCCACAGCCGTACACAAAATTATTCATGAAGAATTACATATAAAAAAATAGTTTGTGCCGTAAGATTCCCTATAATTTAACTAAGCACCAAATAGCGGAGCGTGTCAAAATCAGTACAGAAACCTTAAACTGCTAAATGATAATGGTCACCAGATCATTTCTAAAATCGTGAACGTAAAAGAAACGTATATACCGTTTTTTACGTTCCAACACATCAAGAAAGCAAAGTATGAGTCTTTGGAGATGATTCCACGCAAACAATGGTGAAAAGACAGAGCAATGAAAAAATGACAATGTATGCCGTTTTCTTTGGGAGTTTGGGATTGGGCAAAACCATCAAGTTGGAAGGACAAAAGACAATAACAGCAAACTGGAATACCACTACATGTCTTCCAGAAATTCTTCAAGAAGTGAATGTTATGGGACTGTGACGTCTTCGATTGGGGTGAACCCCACCCTATCTATTCATCTGAAGTTTTATGGCCCCAAACAGATGTTGGGTGACAAGAGCAGGTGGCCATGGGGTCATTATTTGTTGTCTGGCCTCGGACAAGCGCGGACATCGGGTCTGGAATTTACAATGGCTAAAGAATGCCGGTGACAATAGGCATTCCTGTATGAAAGTCTTGAATAGGTGAAGCCTGTATGCAAGTCGATGCATAGAGAATAGGGCTATGAGGCCCAGGTGTGAGATGAATGGAAATTTCAGAATGGATGAGAATTATGGCGCCCTTGGATTCCAGACAGACGAGGAATGTGTTTGTGTTTGCCGAGCAAATGGGAGACGAAAGTGGCCCGGGGACGAGGGCAGACCTTTTTTTTTTGCCTGCCAATGAGGAAGACGAGGGGCGTATGGTGGACCCGCCCTTGGTGTTTAAAAGGGGTTAATTTTGGACGAGGAGGAGGAGACTTGGAAAAGATTTGAACGGACGGGGATAGAGCCCTGGAGTGAGACGGACGGAGCCCTGGATGGAAACAGAGAGCCATGGAGTAAACTGGAGAGGAGCCCGGAAAAGCAAGGGATTGTCGAGTGCCTTTGGGAATAAGGATTGACCTCCAGTGAAAAAGACTGTCCGCCCGGCTTGGCCTATTTAATGAACATTTTAATAACATATGAAGCTATTAAATACTGTTTAAATTTTAAAATAAGGCTGTGACAAATTTTCTTGTTTTCTAACTACTGACGACGTTACAGGACTAATGCTTCACCATGACAATGCATCTTCCCACACAGCCGGATTAACAGTTAAGTTTCATAAGCAAAAAACAAATTAAAATGATAGAACATCCACCTTATTTACCGGATCTAGATATGTGTGAATTTAGGTTATTTTTTAATCTAAAAGAAAAGAACTTTTAAGTGGACGCCGTTGAAGAGATTGACGAGCCTATAAATGCATCTTTTTTTCATCAATTCCAAGAAATGAATGGTTTGATGCATTTAATCTGTGGAAAATTCGTTTATAAAAAAGGATTGGTGCTGGGGGAGACTACTTTGGGTGAACATTCCTAAAATTTTCTAAGTTTGGCTTTGAAAACCTAGGCGTATCTCAAAAATTTCAGAATGTCCCTCGTATTCTCCACTGATATCAAATTGATCCAAAAAGATCTAATCTGAAATTTGTCCAGTATTTATAGACATAATTCAGCCCTCAAAAGTGAAATTAAAATTCAAAATCCCTTAATTTGGAACACATTTTTAAAATTATATATATTCATCTTACTACTTATACGTAATGGTTCAAAATATGTTGAATGTGCAGCATTCTTGAGAAAAAGTTAATCGACCCAGGATTCTTAAGCGCATGTATTTAACAATACAAAATTTAATACTTGCAAAAGAACAATTTCTGATTTATTGATCAAAACCTCCTTGAATTATACATGGTATCCATAAATTATAGATTACAGTACGGAATCTTAATATTTCAAAAATATTTCATTTTCTTTTTTACAAACAAGGAAATGTTTAATATTTATAAAAAGATTTTATATCATTTTGGAGGAATAATAGCATCTTCATATCTGAATCTACCTTCTAAAGACATTTTAAAAAATAATAGAAAGACTTTTTCATTCATTAATTTGTTTTATGTTCAGTTTAATAGTGAAAACCAGTGGCGTAAAGTACACCCCGCAACCCCCGCACTGCAGAGGGTCCCAACGTTCCAGGGAGCCCAAAGCCTCACTGTCACCGAATACTTACCCTTTGTAAATCCAAGTTGGGGGCCCAAAATTTGACTTTGCAGGGGGGCCCAAATGTTTTCCATTACGCCCCTGGGAAAACCATATTGTAATTCAGTATTAGTAAGTATAAAAATGATGCGCACACCTGCATAAAAATATAGTGCTAATTATTTGTTATTTATTTGTATTTTTTTGTTTAAAGGTTGTAATTTTTTTTGGGAGGGGGATGACTCAAGAGAAACAAATACTAAAAAAAAAAAAAAAAAACTCTATTTTTGTAGGAAAGAATTTATAACTATATAAGATGAAAATGATTGCATCATCTGATTATAACAAGGAAAACAATAATTTTTTATTGAGAGAACAGAGAAATTCAGTTTTGATATAGGTATGCAAATTTAATTCTTTTAATGCGAAATTACTTCGTTATTAATACCGTTTAGGAAATAGATATTACTGTTTTAATAGCTATGTTACAGAATTGTATCCTCTCAGAGTAGGGTATTAGGAACATGTGTCTTTGTTTTAATGATGAGTTTGACAAAGTAAGAAAGGGAGTACAGACACACAAAGTTGAACAAAAAAAAAACAAAAAAAAATCGAGGATGGCTTAGCTGAAATGGCTGCATAATAAAAGTTGTTTTTTTTCTTAAAGCATTAAATAGGATTTAATATACCAGGGGACCAAAAAGTTCGCTAACATTTGAAAATTCAAATAATGTTGGCAAAAAGATAAAAATTGTTACACACGCTTAAAAGGACATGGGGTTTTATTGACCCCTCCACCCAAAAAAATAATTTGAAAATAATCAACAGATGGGTAGCTAAACGTCAGTGACGCCTCATGAAAATTGTGTATAAAAATGTGGTGTTATCAGAAACAAATGCACCAGCAATTTACGGTATGTTGACTTTACCAGAAAAGACGTTATTAAAGCTGTTTTATCAGAAAGGCGAATCTGTTACTGCAGCTTTACGATCCTATCGCTACAAGAAGAAAGTGAAAGATCTCTTACGTACATTGTTTGGTGAGGATCGCGTGCTGAGCCGCCATTTCCGTTATGGTTAGCCTCCCAGGTCCCCAGACCTCAATCCGTAGGATTATTGGTTGTGGGGTTACCAGAAGTCATTCGTCTACTGTGATCATCCGATCTCATTGGGGATGCTGAAAGACAACATTCGACGGCAATTTCTTACCATACCTACAGATATGCTGAACAGTGCTGCTCTCAATAATGTAAACATCAACTACAGGTATTGATGATGAATGACGGTCGACATAATGAACAGTTACAAAAAACACTATTTATTGCTAAAAATTAATTGGTACGCTAATAATTTTCATTGTTACATAAAGTGCCATCTGTTGACCATTTTTGCACTTTTTTTGGTTTCAGTAAAATTCCATGTCATTTCAAGCATGTGTGTCAATTTTTAGCTATTTACCTACATTATTCGAGGAATTATTGAATTTTTAAATGGTAACGGATTTATGGATCACCTTGTAGATTCTAAGATGAGCAAAATTATAAATAAAATTTATTTTTATGTGAAATTAAATTTTAGTTCATTTGATTGTGTGATTGAAAAAGAATACTTCCTATGCATATCGATTGCCTTAGAGAAGGTAGAAGGACAGAAGGACGAAATCTAATAGAAGTCCTCTAAACATTTTTTAAAAAATTAATAGATATTTAGGCACAAGAGCAGGGGAGTAGCTACCACCGTATCAGCCGTATCAATGATACGGGGCCCCCAAGCTTCAGGGGCCCCAACATATGTGAGGAAAAAATTGTTAATATATTAAGATTCCCAAAAAGGGCGTGTAAGAAATTTCGGTACGGGGATCCTTCAGGACTAGCTACTCCAGTGTACAAGAGTGTATTTTAGGTTGCTCCCTGGACATTTTCTAGCTATCTATTTCAAAATGACACGAGATCTTTTAGCATACTCAATACGCATCTCAATTTTGAGCTTTGATCAGGTGATAGAGTTCATTGAAAAAATGGCACCTTACTTTTCATATTCATTCCACGTCATGACTCTGGTTATAAATTTAAAGAAAATTATAGTTATGCAAAATTTAACATTTAGAGAAAAATTAGAAATTAGTAAAATATCTCAAATATTATCGATTTATTACATCTGCAATGATAGCCACAGCCAAAGTGCCTCACAATTTCAAGCATGATCATATGACGAAGTGGACATCAAAACGACTCCATACTCTGCCTATCTGGGCCACACTAATGTGAGAATTTTGAGCGATGGCAGAATTAACATGCATCAGTCTCTCTACTTGATACATTTTTTAAAAGATGAAATTTAAACTCGCAACCCATCTGTTACATGACTCAATTAATCCTTTCCTCTGATACAATTTTCATTCCCACCTCACTCAAAAATTAACAAAGAATCATAATAATTATGCAATTTTAAATTTTGTGATTTAATTCAAATAATACAGTTCATAAAAAAAATTTTTCGTATCTCTATTAAATATATTTCAGTTTTATCTCCATAGAAATATCTTAAGATTTTTTTTTAAAAAAAAAGCCCTTACAGAACATGATAATGTTCTTATATATACTCATATTTTAGCTGGCATCCTTCTAGATTTGAAATGATTTAATTCAATAATTTAGCAAGCAACATTTGAGTTCGTCATCCAAAAAAATAAACAGAATCGCAGATCTCAGTTTCTCAAAAAACAAACTTGTATTCTACGGCATTTCGATTTTCTGGAGCTCTTGCTGTGAGGTAATGACGTCATAATCAAATTGTTTTTGTTTTGTTTTTAAAAGTGACAAGCTGGGGAAAATATTGCACTGGCAAATAAATATCTTGGTTTCTTTATTGTTCTCAAAATATATATAATACAGAAATAAAGTATCCGAAAAAACATTAAAAAAAAAAAAAAAAAAAAAAAGAAACAATCTAATTTAGAAACAACTACAACTTTCACCTTTCTTATTAAATATCTCTTGTTAAGTTTTATATATTTGAAGTAGAAGAAATTGTCGAAAATCTTTTTGGTGACAGTTTTGTTGGAAACCTATTTGAATTCTAATTTTCATGCATCGTAAAAATTAGGTAAGTGATTACATTCACAACATCTTAATTTTGTTTTTATTTTTAACCGGTTAATTGCATTGCATTCTTCCGGTAAATCCGACGTTTTCCTTTGGCCCATCAGCAAATGCTTGATTGTTTTTCATGATGCAGCTGTCATCGAAATCGGGAGAAATTAGACTGCTTTTTTTGAAAATATTTTCTTTTAATGTAATTTGAATTTTCATTTTGAAGTTCTTTTCTACGAACTCTTACATTTGTTCAAAGCAAAATTTAAAATTAATATGAATCTCTGGGCTGATCGATTGTTTCGTTTTATGTTGCTAAATGATTGCTTCTGAAAAAATTATTTATAATGATATAAATATTTATTTTTAAATCAGATGTATGTAAAGCTGTGTTCTCTCAAAATGTTTCATCAATACGTTTTCTTTGTTTGTATTATTACAACTAAAGACAATGGTTTCCATAATATATTGCATTGAAAGCATTTTTTAATTTGTAAATTTTCAATTTACTCTAGATTTTTGAAATGAGCAAGTTTTTTTTTTTCACTTTTCAAACTTTAAGTTAAACTTTTGATGAAACCTTCAGTTTGATGAAGTTCTTTTATTAAAAGAGATTATAAAGTAGTGTGCAATTTAACATTTTTATAAAAATAATTATTTCCTATGAATAATTATTTCAAGAAACTGTAATCTAATGTTTAAGTACAGAGCGCTTTCAAATAAAACATTTTGAAATGTGATTCACTTAAAATTGTTTTATTTCTAACTGAAATCAGATGTACATTTATAACATGAACTTATGTATTTGAGAAATATGTAAATTTACAGAAATAGGTTTGTATTTATTTCATAATTTGGTTTCTAATCCATTGTTTTCATGTAATGGATGTAAAATACTCTTTTTAATTATTTATAGTTAGAATGTCTCTAGTATTGCTTGAATGTTGTATAAGTATACATATCTTTATGATTAAAAGTTAAAATTTTATTTCTAAAGAGTGTAATGAAATATAAATGAACTAAGTGCAGTTGCAAACAAAATTTTTAAATTTTTTTGATTACTTTGTTTGATAATATTTCATGCATTACCTACCCAGTTTGGACTACAGCTCAGTGATATTTTAAAGAATACTTGTTTTAAGCATGTACAAAATTTTAAAATATGTATTCTGTTAAAATCATATAGCTAATAAAATTTATAATACATTATGGTTGATTTAAAAATGAAATTTCTGAATTTGTAACTCAATGTCATACCATTGCAATGTCCTGTAAAAAAAAAAATTCGATAAAATTTCTGTAAAAATATATGTTTAAAGTAACAATTTGATTTCTTTTTGAAGTTAATGGAAATAGAGAATAGGGAAGATCTGATTTTTTTAAATGATCAATGAATAGGATTTATTGATCCAAATGAAAAATTGAATCTTACTAAATAATAATCTGATTATATATAAATTTAGGTTGCTATCTTTATTCTATACTTACGTATTATCGCAAAATTTCCAACGCTCAAGGTAAAACCAGTGAAATTTTAAATAATCTAGCGATAATTATATTATTCAAGGAGTAATTTATCTGTTTTTAAACAATTTAAATATATTGCACCAATTAACACATTCATTCTTTGGAATGATCCTGCAACATTGGAAATATTTCCCTGCTTTCTGTTCCTTGGAATACAGATCTCAAATTTTAATAATTTTTCCTTAAAAGTACTTAAAGGAAAGTGAGAACAAGTAAACAAAGCTATTGTGTTTAAGCATGCTTGAGAATATTTTAATTATTGACCATACATCATGGCATTCAGTAACAGTTTTTGATTTAGCAAAAATGGTCAGTGTACTAATATACAAGTACCTATATTTAAAATATTGATTTTCTTTAAAAAATATTTTTAATCTAAATAAAAACTTAAGTTGAAGGTTTATTTGATAAAATGCATGTGATATTCTCATTAATGGGGATTGTTCTTATCCTTGCACCATTTTTTCTATAATTTATACTCAGTTGAATTTTACTTTTACTGTATTTTTTGGTAAAATGTTATAATTTTTCTGGTATGTTAAAATGATTTTACATCTAATTTGATCTTTTTAAAAGTATTTATGTGTAATCTAATTCTGAGTATGTTGACATTAAGTAGTACATGCTTAGAGGTGTCAATTTGACAAACTGTTTTTGGAATTGTGTGCCGTAAAAGTAAAATTATATTGAAAAAATGAGACTAATTTTCAATGTAGTTTAAAAAATATATTAAAAGATTAAAAAAATAATAATAATTGTTATTTTTGTAATTGTAAAATTTTATTTTGAATCTAACTTATGTTATAAATTGGACCAACAAAAAAACATCATTCTAATTTTTAGAAACAAAAATTTGGAAATTAATATAAAAATAAACTATTTTTTATGATCTGCCTTTTGAACATTTTTGAATTTGTCCCCTGCAATTAGCATTTCTAGAAATACAATAGCTTTTTGTAATTCCCTATTATTTAAGGAATTATTATTATTATTTTTTGGTGGCAATAAGATCATGGTTTTTAGCATCATAGTCATCAATAAGGGATTGTTTGATATTTTAACATTATTTGTCTAAATAATGAACTGGGGGGCTACATTTCCTGAGTTATGGACATGAATTGCTTGATTATATTAGGTACAACAGGAATTTCCAAAGTGAGCAATGCTGTCCTTTTCGGGCATTAAGCTGCAATTGAAATGTAATACAGTTCAGTATTGTATTACCATAGTATGTAGAGCAAAACATGCATTTATGTGTATTATATTTTTTAAAATATTGAAATAATATTTTATTCTTAGTTTTCTCATTATTTTTATATCAAATGCATGTCATTATGTACAAAATAATTAAAAGAAATTTAATTATTCCAGAGAGAAGTTTGTAATCAGTTCAAAACAGAAAAATATCATTTTCATCCTCACCACCTCAGATTCTCATGAAATTTAGCACCAGGTATATACTGTTGATATAGATTTGGGAAAAAATATGAATTATAGGGCTGTAAAATTCTCTTAAATAATTTCCAAATCAGGAACATCTTTTTTTTTTCTGTGCATTTGCTGTAAAAGTTTTTTTGATTGAGATACAGACCTGGGATAAGTTGCATTGAGCAGCACCTTACATGCCCTTTCCTATGATATACAAAACTACATAGGTGATGTGTAGTAAAATTTCTCCAAACCAAATTTAAAAATTTAATATTTTCCCCAAACTTTTGTAATTTAATAGCAATTCCTCATATTCAAGTAAAATTTAATGTTTTCCCATGACTATACCAATAGTACACCTATACCAAATTTCCAAAAAAAAGAACTACAATGGTGAGATTTGGGCCCTATAGTTGTTGAAGAGCCTAAAAAATGTTTAGTAATTGTCCATCACATCAAATTCATTTGTAGCTTCTCTTTCCTTTTGATAAAATAAGTTGCCATTAATTTTAAAATTTTTAATCACAGGCTTGCAGGTTATACTAAAGTACTGTTTTCTCGGAATGTAGTATCCTGTTTGATATAAAAATTGTCTTTCCTTCATAAATGAGAGCCACCATTTAGCCATACATAATACAAATGCTCTTTTAGTGCCAAGAAATCTGCTAAACAAATATGACTCAATTTTTGTTTAAATTATTTGAGAGTGGTAAGGAATGAATACTTTAAAGGCTTCTAGAATGAAACTGATATCATGTCTCAACATTTTGTAACATGTTAAGTCAATGTTTCTTAAACTAGGGCTTGCTTGACTTGCAGCTTGGGTTGCCAAAAATTTTAATATATTTTCTTGCATACAGTAACTTTTTTACAAATAATTATAATAATAATTTATATATATATTTAGATTTTTATTGGAGACAACCAATAGATAATTTGTTTACTTAGATTATTATTGAAGTATCGATCAAATCTAAAGAATATTGAAGAAATTGCTTCATCCAGCGGTGTCGACTATTATTCCAAGTTTTAATATCATAATAAAAAATAACCAAGCATGTCCTTCCAATTGGTGCTTTAAATCTTACATGTACTGTTGTTAACACAAGGTGGTGATTGCAGAAGTGAACTCACAAAATGACTGTACTTAATAAACAGATTATAGTTTATATGAAAAATCTGTGTACTTATATTATATAATGTTTTTTTTTATATAGTTAATTAAAATTTCTTAATCATGAAATCGGTATCCAAAGATCTTATTTTGAGTAATGCACTGCAACATACTATAATATTTCAGTAATTTTTAACATATTCCTAAATATCTTTAATTGAATTTAAAAATTTTGTTTGTGAAAATTTTGTTTTTCCAATTTATCCCTTAATATATTTTTAAAGCATGCTAGATTTCTTAATTTTTAAATCCCTTTTATAGCAGCATGTAGTAGGTATTTCTCCATCTTGAAAGGTTTATGTGTATATCATTTATTCACTGGCGATTACATATGTATTTTATGACAGTTAAAGAAAAATACTTATTACTGTTCTATCTAATAAATATATGAATACTATTTCAAAATTAACATTTAGTAAATATATGTATTAGTTTCGCTTTAGGGTAGGCATTAGGCCAGAAAAATTTTTTATAAATCAGAGGTATGGTCTTGTTTAATTAGTTTTCAGTAACTATATATATATATATATAATTTGACTTAAAATTACAGATTTAAAATTGAGTATACTTTTGAATGTATTATTACCATTATCATTTAGGCAACATATTGTATCTATTTTTATCCTTTGTAATCTCTCATTAAATCGAAAAGTACCAATTGTAGTTACTTGTGTATTAACGTAACAGCAGCAAAAGTTGCACCATGCAAATTCTGCCATTTTTCTCCAAAATCTGACTGATTTTTTTCTCCCCAAATAAAACATGCAAGAATCTTTTTGTTTTGATATAATGGTATAATTTATGTGGATTAAATTTGGCTGCAATAACATCAATACATAAGTATATGTCACATAGTGATAAGTACTGTGAAACAAATTTTGCTTCTGTAAATATTTGTAATCGGAGTAAAGTTTTATGTTTAAAAATTGTCAGATTTTTTCTGATATATATATATATATATTTTAAGATAAAGATATGTGTGTTTTGTAAATTTAATAGGTTAAAAAAAATTGGTAATATTTAAAAGTAAATTATATATTGATGTTTTATTTTTGAAATTATCAGTTATTCTTCCTAGCACATTGGCACATTTAAGGCTTGATATAAATAATTGATTTATTTTGATAACTTATTAAAATTTTGCATAATTTATTTCATCTTTTGGATTGCTTATATGTATATTTTCTAGGACATAAAAGTCTCATTTGTAAAAAGAGGTTTTAAATAGTGTTTTTATTTATTATGTTCTGTCATTTCATAAAATTTTTATGATGCATAGTATCCAGTATTATAGAAACTGTATATTTATTTATCTGTTTAGTGGATCAATTTTTTATCCTTATACTATTAATGGGCAAAAATTTTGATAGGTTAGTTTGTTTACACATTCTTAAAATTTGAAATTTTTTTATAAATATTATCAAATATTTATTAATTATTTATGTAAAAATATTTGGTACATCTGTAAGATCCTGATGGTCATTTTTGCCAAATTAGAACAATGTTTTCAAATGATATATTCTTCATGTAATGTATATTGACGATATATTTTAATTGGTGTTAAATTTGGCTGCAGGTTCACTATTGACAAGATTTTACATATGTTCTAGGTATTCAAGAAACGTAAATATTTCCACCAAAATTTAAAAAAAATTTGTGATTTTTCATTCAGATAAAATTTTATAATGTATGTTTTTACTTGATTATGAAAATTATGTTTAAAACTGAACAAATTGATCAGAAATAAGCTGCATCATCAACTAATATATATCTCACTTACAGAAAGGAAATATTTTGTGAGTCATTTCCAGATTAGTGTGCATATTGTGTAGTGTAGCGTAAGAAAAAATATTTATTCATTAAAAGGACAACAGTTTAAGGACTGTTAATTCTGTGTTTACCGAAGGAATTTTGGCGATATTATCCATTAAGATATATTCACTGCTAACACAATGATGGAACAAAATGTAGTGTTTTCTATGTGTGTCATGGCCTATGACATAAAAGTATCTTAAAAAAACATATAAAAACTGCATTTAAATTTTAATTAATATGTGTTATTTATATGTAAAATGTATGCAGGACATGAATGTTTTTAAAATGTATTAAAATAATTACTCATTATTTAGGGACATGTTCATCACCGTTTAGGCAAGTCACCATTTTGTTGGCTTTTTTACTGCTTATGGTGATCTCTCATTATATTGCTTGGTATGCAAGTTTTTTAAGATGTTGATTCAAAATATGTTGCTTTTACATGTGATACATAACTCAGACATGCATAATAATTCTGCTCTTGGCATAGAGTATTTTAGATATGCTTATTATTATGTCAGTTTATTTACTTCAATCGGCTGAATTTTGTCACTAATTGCTGAGTGTTACTGTTTTAATAAAATATTATGTTTTTAAAGTGCAAGGATTTTTGAATTCATTTATAGAGTTGCAAGACACATAACATTTCTTCTTATCAGAGAATAGCAATATGCATATTTTTTTACAAAAGGTATAATGACCCCATCTTTTCTTCAAAAGATTCAATAGAGATTATTTACAATTTAGACTTCTATTACCTTTTTATTTACACATACACATTAATAGGTAATCAAATTTATTAAACTAATATGTAGTTGCATCTTAGAAACTATTAAATTCTAATCTTTATAACTAAATTAATGGACTGAAAATAAATTAATCCCTGAATGCATTTATATAGCTTTGTGACTTACATTGCATTTTAAACAGATACAAATTTTTTCCGTATTCACTTTAAATTCAAATTCTTTTCATAGACAGTGGGGTTTTTTTTTTTGTACTAATTCTTACATTCTATTGCTGCCTTTTTTACTAATTTTTGGTTAATCACAATCATAAAAAAATGTTTTATATTCAGTTGTAAAAAAATGGTCCTGTAAAAGAATTAACTTTGAATTTTGAGTTTTTTCCCTCTGTGTACATAAATTTGATTAACAAATCAATTTTTTTTTTTCAATTCATTGATTTCCTAATGTGTGGATATACTTCAAAGATATATGTATTTTTGTATAATAGATTTAAATTGAATTATTTTGCTTATTTATTGTATTGTAGTATTAATATAATATCAATTAGTCAATATAGGTACTTATTAATTAATAAGATGCTATTTTGTATGTAATTATACAATGTAATTTTGAGTGGATGGAAAATATAACAATCACAAACTCAAATCACTGTTATTTCTGTTATACTAACTTTAAATCCCATTAGTGCACTCCCTTTGAGAATAAATGTCTCTTCCATCTCCCCCCCCCCCTTCAATTTAATTTTAATTTCCCTTGTCTTCTGAGGAAATCTCGCTGCTAATTTTTTCGGTTACCAGTTCAACTTTGGAATTCTAATTTCATTAACTCTTGCATTGTTTTGACTATAGTTTATTCAAAAGCATATTGATTTTCATTTGTAATTTGTCTTTTATTTAATAAAATCAAGTTTTCTAATTGATTTCATGTTTAATTGTAATTACCAGCTCTTCTTAATTTCTGTAAATTTTATTGTCTTACTTGTGTTATGGAAATTTTACTATCAATTATCAATTTCCCTGAAGCCTAACAAGACAGTATGTGTCAAAAAGAGGAATGAGCACAGTAGTATTATAATAGTAAACTCCTAGAGCCAACAATTTTTATGTATGGGTTTTTAACTTAGTTTTAAAGTTATGTGTATGAAATTGAAATACGAGTTATTAAACAGTAATGGAAATTTACATGGAATAAAGAAAATGTAAATAAATTATATATATATATTTCTAGTACTTCTTCACTTTTATTTTATTTTACTATATATATACACACACAAACACACATAAAGGACTGTCATTGACTGAAAAGGCTTAAATATAAAGATGCAAATTTATAAAAAGAAATAAAAACACCTTGTATAATGAAGATATTGCTTTTTAATAATTAATGATAGCATATGAATTTATATATTTTATAACTATATAAAAATAAATCTTGTATTGGTAAAACATTCTAATTTACATGACAATTAGACTAGATTATTGGGTTTTTAAAACTCAGTTTATTTTATGTTTAATACTGAACTAGTTTATAATACCATATAATTTTTTTTCATGAATTTATAAATAATGCATTTTGATTGAAATGTACTTTGTACTAAGTACTTTTGTAGTTGATTATTTTAATGCTCTTGTTCTTTTGGTTAGAATAATCTGTTTGAAATTTATTTTCCATTGTTATTTCCAAAACATTTTGCTTCCTTTGCTCTCTCTCTCTTTTTTTTTTTCCGCTCTCCCATTTCACTTTTGTTATAATACTTCCTGGATTACTTTTTGCAACATTTTAGGAATTTTCTGATACTTAAAGGTTGCAATGGAATACTTTTAACAAATATTTACTGCTAGTAAAAAAATATTCCTGTTTCTGAAAGTTCTTATCTCTTATAATTACACTTTTCCGTTTTTTTCCCCCCAAATATGTGCAAATTGTGTGCGTAAAAGATAGGCTGATATCGTATCTCCATCAAGCTCTTGCTGGTCTAAAAATGATAAGATTAGGTGTTTTCATTTTTGCATGTAATAAGTATTATTTTTATCACTTTAAAGAGCTTTTAGTTATATGAACAGTATTTCTATATAATATTGTTACATTTAAATAAAAGTATTGTATCTTTTTAAAGACATTGTAGGTAATTCTCTCAAAAGATGTATTGGGGGATCTGATTTTCGAATTCTATTTGGATGTACCGATGTAAAAACAGTCGGACCTCTATATAACGAAGTCGCTAAACCCCGAAAAAAAGTTCGTTATAAAGAGGTTCATCTTTCAATATACTTTATAAACCACCTAAAACAAATTTCAAATTCATTTTCACTATACTAAAAAAAGTAATTATTTACGCCTTTTTGTAAATTAATATCTATTTATTTTATATGTCTTACCCATAAAACACTGCAAGGAAAACAAAATATTAAAGACATTTTCTAATTTAAAGCATACAAGTAATTTTAAACATACATTATTTTATAACTAGAACTCTACTGAGGGTGAAAAGGGATATCGGTGTAGTTTCTAGTGAATTGCACAAAGGGTGTTTAAAGGTTGTACTTGGATGAAACTCCTAGAATTGTATTGCTGTAGACGAGTTGGGCACCTAATAAAAGCAGTTCAAGATTTGTGATCACCATAAAATGTGTTAATAGAGAATAACTTGAAATTTTTCAAAAATACTTTAAAAAATAAAAGGGAGAACAAAAATAGAATCACAAGAAAAAAAAGTTCGTTCTATAGAAAATGCACTTCGCTATAGGGAGATTATTTTTAAAAAAAAATCGTTAAATGTGTTCTTGGTTCCAGGAAAAGTTCGCTATATAAAAAATTCGCAATATAGAGGTTCATAATATGGAGGTTGGACTTTCATTAAATTATAAAATGTTATTAAAAATTTTTAGTTTCAGTAGAGAGAGTTTTAATTTAAATTTAGTTTTTTTACAGTAAGAGCAATTTTCACAAAAAACAAATTTTTTTTTTTTTTTTTATGTTGATCTGGCGTGAAAGACAATACCGATCGTGATCATTAAAAAATTTATTTATTTGGAATTAATAGTCTGTTCTCTTCATATAAGTACCAGAATGTGCGATCCATTATGTATTTAAAACAATATAGGACTTATATAAAAGGAAAAATTTATATCTAAAAAGATAGTTACTTACACATTACTATCTAAAGAGAAAAGGATAAAGCAAAAATAACGTAAATTTCCCCTTTATAATTTGTTTTCGTCTTTTAGATATTCAGAAAATTATTAATAATCATTTTCTTTTCCTGAAAAAAAAAACTAATGATGAAATGTAAAATACTGTATATTCCTATAATATTTAAGTTCTTTAAATACAAAGAAAGTAAGTACAAAGAAAGTGTTTTTTTTTAAAATTAATTTTGCGAGTATAATATATTTTACTTAGAATCTTTCAATTTATTTTATTACTGCCATCATAGTACTTTTTGTAAGCTTTACACATCCTTTGTCTCCCTATTTCCTCCGCTTTCTCTTGAGAATCTGATTTTTTCTTATTGTTATTTTATCTCGAAATACAATTGCGTTCTGTTTGAAAGATAAGATACACGTTACTATTTTTGTCTTGCATTCAGTGGTATCAGGCCCATTCTTGATGGGTATGATCCGAACATACACGCGGTAAAATGTAGTCAGAATCCTGCGAAGTGGCATTGTTTTGTGTATTTTAAAATAATATAGGGTCGCACACAAAAAAAAACGTGCACGTTAGTGCTTTACCTCTGGAAATGGGCCTGGATGATATTGATAAATGCCTATCTACTCGCATTTTATTTTTTTAAAAAAAATTAAGGATTTTTTAAAAGTTCTTAAAATAAGTAGCCTCAATATTAATAATATATTATTTTTATATGTATAATTGCATCAAATGAAGCAAAATAGTCGAAACGTTGAATGGTGAAGCAGGAGACACCTTTGACATTTGCTTCCGAACTGAATTAAATATAGACAAATTTTCTGCGATATTTGAGCATCGCCTAAATGAACCCACTTTTGTAAAATGGTAAACAAAACAGAACTGATTGAGTTATTGCTGTTGAAATCTATTTTCATGTGCATTTATTTATGATTTTACATATACATAGTAAAAATAAAATTTCCAGTGCATTATAATTATAAATAAAGTTTTACGGTTGGAAGAGAAGAAATTTTTTGCAGGCATTTTACACTCATTTTATCAGTGAATTACTGTTTCTGATGCAATAGTATTTAAATATTTAAGAAATTAATACTTATTTTGCTCCTCTTCAAAATTTATTGTTTACATATATATAATCAAAACAGTGACGCTCACAAAAGGGGGGGGGGGCGAAGTAAAATTTAATTAATAATAAGATGATGACAAGAGAAATTAAATGAGATCATGATAAGTGTCTACGAAAGGAAGATTTTAAGATTTATTTTATAGTACGTATTATTTTTGTTTATAGTACGTATTTTTATATTTATAGTACGTAAAATTTAATTAAAAATAAGATGATGAAGAGAAGTTAAATGAGATTATGATAAGTATCTACGAAAGGAAGATTTTAAGATTTATTTTTGGTGGAATTCAAGAAAATGGAACGTGGCGAAGAAGATGGAATTTTGAGCTCTATCAATCATATAAAGAATATGACGTTAACTTCATCAAAATACTACGAATTAAATGGGCAGGTCACGTTGTCAGAATGGATGAAAACCGCACCACTAAAACAGTCTTCAATGCCCAAACAATTGGCACACGAAGAAAGGGCAGGCCAAATCTTAGATGGATTGATGGCTTAGAAAAAGATATCCTAGTTTTGAGAACTAAGAATTTGAGAACACTAGCTAGAAGAAGGCTGACCTGCAAAAGGCTTCTTGAGAAGGCCAAGGTCCATCTCGAGCCACTGAGGAAAGAAGGATTTAATACTGCTTTTAATTAATGCTAATTATTTATACAATAATTTACTTTTTACTGTTTTTTGCTCCCGACAATCGACAAAATCAAAAGAATATGTTTGGTGGAGTATCGGGTGGCGACTCCGGACCCCTCCTCCTTTGAAAAAAAAAAACTGAACCGTCATAAAACTGAATTAACAGGTGTCAACATTTGAAATGAGTTTGAGGAGTATTTCGACAATTTGTATTCATATGCTTAGCTTCATCAAAATTAAAGAATTATTTTGATATATAATTTTTCTTCTAACTTTCCCGTTAGAGTCTATGTTAATAAAATGTTAAATAAAAATCTTTGCAAAATAGTGTTACAAATATTGAAGACTTTCTGAAAGTTACTCATGTTTTAATCGCTTTTTTGTTCTATGCGAAAACATATTTTCACTTATAAGTCGCTCCCTCAGCGTTATCACCTTAGTGGAAAACTACAAATTCTTTTATATGTCATATTGATAAAACTTTATAGATTCTCGTATTGAGGAAATTATGAGATAACCGTAATTAATAAACATTCTCGAATTTATACAGGCTTTGTATACTTTGAGCAATTGGCGGTTTAAAGTTCGTTTCGGCCCTAGACGCAGAAAATTTTGTCCTCTTAATTAAGAAAAGGAAACTAAAAATACAGTCGGACCTCTAGATAACGAAGTCGCTAAATCCCGGTAAAAAGTTCGTTATATGGAAAATTCGTTATATAGAGGTTCATCTTTTAATATACTTTATAAACCACATAGAACAAATTTTAAATTTATAAAAACTACATATTAAAAAAAGTAATTATTCACGCCTTTTTTTAAATTAATATATGTTTATTTTATATATCTTACCCATAAAAAAAGATTGAAAAAAAGAAAGAATGTCGAAGAATTCACTGTATTTTCAGTATTTAGAAAATAATTTTATACTAAAATTAATGAATTTTAAGGACTTTTTATAATTTAAAACATACAAGTAATATTAAACATACATTATTTTATAATTAGAACACGGACACGGGACAACTCCACTGAGGGTGATAGAGGATATCGAAGAGGTTTCTAGTGAACTGGACAATGGGGGTTAAAGGTTGCACTTCTTGGATGAAATGTCCAGAACTCTATTGCTCTCAGCGAGTTAGGATCTAATAAAACCAGTTCAAGATTTCTGACCACCATAAAATGTGTTAAAGAGAGAATAATTTGTAATTTTTTTCAGAAGTACTTTAAAAAAAGGGGAAAAAATTTAATCACAAAAGGAAAAGCTCGTTATATAGAACATGCACTTCGCTATAGAGAGGTTATTTTACTAAGAAAATCGTGAAATGTTCAAGTTTCCAGGTTTTTCTATAGAGAAAAATTCGCAATATAGAGGTTCTACTGTATATGTAAATCATATTTTTAAGTACATTGCCATAATTTTAATACATAAAATTATAAAGTTGGGATTTGCCGTCAATTCACTTCTAATTTTATAATATTAGCTTCTCAATGGAATCTGCATTTTCAAAAAGAATAATACTTAAGAAAAAAATGTGACGTAGAAATTTAAGAGTGTTGAACAATATTAGTTCTTAAGTTTTCTAATTTAAAAATTTTGTGTGTAAGAAAAGAATTTGGGGAATGGAGGGGATCATTCTTGTTTAAACAGAGGTGAAATTGATTATACCAGTTTTACATTTTAGTGTAAGAACAGAAGTATGGTAATAGAGTACTCTTTGAAGCCCTGGGCACCTATGCAAAAGTAGGCCCTGCCTGCGATCTTTAAAAGTAGACAGTATATAGAAGGCATTGTCAAATACTTGTTCAATCGGTTATCTGAAAAAAATAAATGTACACGTCTCACAATCTCAAAAACCTAGGCACAAACCGACTCGACCGATGGCCGCATTTCAACTAAATGAATTGAATGATTGTTTATGGTATTAGGCCTTGACATGAACAACGATCACATCACATAGTAATACAGCCGTATCACTTTTGACAGTTGATATGCAGTTTGGAAATCCCCGTTTTTTGGATAATATGTGCGGGAATAATATTGGCCATTAAAATTATCTGGATTATGATCTTATTGAGACAGAGTCGAGATCGAAAGAAGACCCTCACCGAGGGGTAGATCCGGGGCCAGTTGCACCATTCCTTAAGATGTCTCTGTATAATACGTGTTTTATGTTGGATGAAACAGATTAAAAATGTGCTTAATCTAAATTAATATTAATATTTGAATATTTTCCGGTATGGGGAAAATATATAATTTTTCACAGTAGCGCACAGGGAATTTTACAAAGTCGAAAGTTCACCATTCTTGTATCGTGCTCCTTTGATTTTGTCGATTTTCGGGAACAAAACACAATAAAAACTAATTATTGAATAAATAATAAATTAAATAAAATTAATCACTTAATAACAAATACTTAATTAAATTTTATGTACTATATTCTTAGAATTATAATCAATCGGAAAAAAATCAAAGGGCTTTGGGGTGGACCTCTCCTTGGTGCCACTGATTGTACAATATTTGTAGATATATCTTTTGATAATTCGTAATATGAACTTGATTTCCAATATAGCGGTTCATTTCGATACAATGCATTTTAAATTCGCTCAAAAATATTTAAAAGATGAAAAAAATTGATTTAATAGATGTGTGAATAAATATATTAAAATTGTAATTAATATTTCTCGCAATTATCTACTGTCGCACATTTACCACTTGAACATATGCATTTTTTTCTTCTTCTTTTTAAGAACTTGGGGATCGATTGTTGCTTATAAATTCTTTCTAGGTCGTAACTATTTTTTCAAGCATAAATATGCATATCCTATTCTTTGTATACTATAATTATTCTTAAAGTTTGTTTTTGATGCTAAAAGAAGACAAGGTTCAAAGTCCTCATTTGGGTGTGATTTGAAAATTTAAAAATTGAAATGCAATCCAGGTGTTACTTTTCTCTGTTGACCGTGTAATCAGTTAAAATTACGAGGTTCGACGCCCAAAGCCCTCGTGTAGTTTCAAAAACGTTGTTAATAAAGAATCAGTGAATCAAACGGTACGAAGAACATTGGAATAATTGTATGTTTGAATGGTCTTATGAGTATAACAATAATTAAAATTTAATCGCATTTGCACCGAAATATTTGTGAATGTTGTAATAGTGCCACTTATTCTATGTTTAATTTAGGCTATTAGTTGAGAAATTATCTGCTTTATAGCTATGGGCCGCTTGCTAGGAGACTATATTCCATCATAGAGCGTTGTGTGGATAATGGAGGCTGCTGCTCGTTAAATATTAGAATAATTCTTGTATGGTGTGATGTGGAATTCTTGAGTGTGATGTACTACTTCAGTAATCCTATTGCTTAACATCGACGTAATTCATTTGAATAAACCAAGCAACAGTTATTAAAATATCAACTACAAATCTATTGAAAAAATATTTATAATTTCTTCTATCAAAAGTTTTCGTTATATTGTGATTTAATTGTGATTTAAAATGTTTATATATTAAAAAGAAAGCTTAAATTTGTTCAATTTCCCCTCCCCCCAAAAAATACAAGGAATAATAATTCCTTTGTGAATTTTTTAAATAAATCATAGTAATTAAAATGCCTTTTCGATTTTTTTTTATTTTACATTCCTGGCGTGATTTTAAAATATTTTGATTTATAATAAGAACGTGAAATGCAAAAAATATTCTAAATAAAAATTATTTCATGAACGATGAATATAATTAAACCGAAAAGCCCATGAAAAATACGATGTTCTTGAGCACACAGACTCACGGAAAACTACTTAACTGAAAAATAGTCCTCTTTGAACATTGAATAGCCTTAAATTTGGCTATTTGTGTGTCCCACGTCTTATATTTCTTTATTCATTTTGAATTGTTAGATATCCTTAAATATAAAGGTGTTGCTCGAGTAAGAAAGAAATATTGTTTGACTTTTTTTAATTTCTAAAACTATCCCTTTCTGTGCGAACTATTTTTGAAAATTCAACTTGTTTATAAGAAATACCTGTACTTTCTTTAATCAGTTTTATGTTCCTTTGAAAAAATTATTTTATGTAACTAAATTTTAAATTTATTTATTACTTTAGAGCTAAAAATCGGAAGTGCTAATAACACACACACACACAAAAAAATCACTGATTATTACCGAATAAGCGAATTATTTTAATTTAATGTCTTACATTAATATTTATATTAAAGTTGCTAAAATTACAGTTATGCTGGATCTATTATTTATCATTCATTTCTTATTTCAAATTTTATTATACATTTAAGTTTATTAAATTGAATAAAAAAGTTTAATTTTTTAAAAATTTTATTAATTTTTTTGAATTTTTTCCTTGTTTTTTGATTAAATTATGTTTTACAACCATTATTTTATTTGTATGGGCTTAAGTTATATTTAGCAATTTAATTTCAGCTTTTAAGATTATTTCTGTCAGTTATTCATTTTTGTTTTCTTGATGTTTCTTTTTAACTTGACCAGTTCGTATCTGACTAAACTTTGTGCCATCTTGTCTCTTTTACTATGCTTTTCGAATTAATTGGGACAAACATATTTTTCTTGTCTCAGTAGGTATGTGATTACAAGTGATATCCCGAACCCCCTGAAATCGGTTATATCTACCTTGAGGTAGTGTGACTGATCGACTGACTGTAATTGACTCGTTTTACTCTATCAATAGTTAAGTTGTGAGCATTTCAGGGCGGCAGCTGGTGGTTTTAATTTTGCTTTCGGTGTATCTCGTGTTATTTTTGCTTGTTCAGAGATGGATATTACTCCGAGGAAGCGTTCTAAAATAATCGCTCTTAAAGAATAAACTTCTATGACTGTGAGAGATATATCTACAGCAGTTGGGCAAATCAAGTGTTTCGAAACTTTTAAGAACATTTTAAGATTCCGGAACATTTCTTCTAAAAAGAAAAGGAAAACGTGGGTGCAAGCGGAAGAACTGATAACGTTCTCATTAGAATTAGCAAAATAAATCCGAGAAAGACAAACATAGACCTTCGAAAGAGTTTATTGGATTATGATGCTGAAATGAGTACCTCAAATGAACACAAAAAGCTTCTGAAAGTTGGACACAAGGCAACATTCCGAGGAAAAAACAATTTCTAACTCAGCAATTTATGAAAAAATCTTTAGCATGGACTAAGTACCGGTCTTGGACTGTTAACTACTGGAAGAAGGTAATTTTTAGTGATGAAACACATTTAGTTGGTCAGGTATACAAATCTAGTGCCGTAAGACGTAGTGAAGGTGAAACTGCTTCCAGATGATATCCAATAGACCATAAAACACCCTTCCAAAGAGATGTTTTGGGAGTTTTTCACAACAATTGATGGCACGAGAAGCTTAGTTCCTCTAAAAGGCATGGTGAATTCTGTAAAATAAACATAGAAATATTAAGCAATAAGATTTTTCAATTCGTGGAAACTACGGAACATTTCAACATGACTTGACTCTTTGTCGCAATTCAAAATTAGTCCAGATTTTTATGTGGGAAAATAAAATACAAGTGTGTGTGGGCTTGATTGGCCTGGTAGTTCATCAGACCTAAATCCTATTGAGAACGTATGGCATATTATTAAAAATCGTTTAGCTAAGATGAATTGCACGACAGAGAGAGAAGCAAAACAAATGATAAAAACTGTTGTACAAATGTTGTTCCTCGATGATAAAGTCAAGAACATTACTTTACACTAGCGGAGTTAATGCCAAAACGTGTTCAAGAGGTCATTTGTGCTAAAAGAGGACATACTTCATACTAATATAAAGATTTTTCAGTCTACTTATGATATGTAATGATTAAAAGCTAAGGTTTAAGAAAAAATAGTTTTTTCCCTCATTTGTCCCAATTAATTCCAACAAAAAATATTGTACTTCCTTTATTGCCATTAAAAAATTATTTGTTCTTTTGCTGTGAAATAACCTGTAAAGTTTTTGAATTCGCTTATTTATGCATAAATTAAATCGCGTTATCATTGCAGAGTTGTATAAAGATGGGAAATAGCAAGGAGTGAATTCTTATGCTTAAAATAATCGAGATTTAATCGAATAAATAATATCGTCGGTCTAATTATCAGACTGCGTAACTCCATCTGGGATGCTAATTTGATACAGTAAGGTGATACAAGTTGCTGCTTATGTTCGCCAAGATAGGCGATAATATTACAATATGGTTTACTTTGATATTTTTATCGTGCGATAATGTGGTTGCTATAGGGATAACTTATATTAGTGTTAGTTTTTTTTTTTTTTCCGCGGGATCTTTGCTCAGCAAAAGTAACACATTGTTACAAATTTTGTGTAATGAATGCTTAAAATAGTGTAAATAATTTATATCTGGAAGTGTAATACATTAATATTACTTTCTGTTGTATTTATTTTATGTTAAAATCTTGCCACCACCTCTCCCTTCGAAATCTAGTTTTATTACGAAATAAAAAAAAGTAGTGATTACACTGATCGAGAAATAAATTAAAAGCGGAGCGTGCACTGAGGCAAGACGTAGACAAAACAAAAGGATTGAGGAATCGCGCCAAAAAGCACTTGGCGCGTTGCACTCCTATATCAAATCAGTAACACTGGTGGAGTTACGCAGTCTGATAATTAGACCGACGATATGTTAAATATATATTAAGCAGAAAGTTTAAGTTAATTTAATCCGACGGTAAATGTCACCCGTTAATTTTAAAATATTTCATAAAACTCGGGTATATTTTGCTACTTTAATAATGTCCTGTTTTTTGTGATACATTAAGAATTCATTTCATGCACACGCAGTTTATATCAAAATGTTGCTTACATTTCTTGAACAGTTTTTTTTTTTGCTAATAGTAAAAGTTGTTTATTTAATGTGTATATATCAAGCGAAAAAGAAATCATTTATACACTTTTTGTTAGTAATTATTTCATTTAATTCGTTAATGAATTTTACGCTTAAGTTTTGCTATCTAATAGATTTGATATTTTGGGATAGTTCGCTTCATATGTGAAATACTGAAGAGAAAAACAATACTCATGATCAGGTTATTTTTAAAATAAGGCAGCTATATCTCCACACACACATTTATAAATGTTGTTTCATTTCAATATTTCTGTGCTCGATTTTTAATTTCTCTGTATCGTATTAATAATTTTAATTACAATAAATATATTGAATATTCTTCAGGAATTATGCATCTAAAGCTGTTGAGATCACAAGAAGATAAATTCTTTTGAAAAAAACTGAATTAGTTTTAAAGTTTAAAAAATATTGTAAGTTTTACAACGAATGCAAAATAATATTAAAATGTGTTCTTTTTTACTTTTATTTGTTCAAAGTATTCCTTTGATTTCTCTGAGAAATTTATTTCTTCTTTTTTTTAATAAAACAGATTAAAAAAATGTAATATCTCCATTTTTCATCCATGCGTTTTCCTTTTTTGCTGATCCTCTGCACAGTTAGTAGATGATACATTTTACTCAATTTTTTCCGAATTGTGTTTTTCTTTTTTCTTCTCGAAGCATGCTACTTTCATGAATATTGATGCTTTGCTGTATTTCTTATCTTCTTTCACGTTATGCTTCCAAATCAATTTCCTGTTCTTAAACAAAGCTACTTTTTGTGGATATATGACATGCCAGCTTTATTGAAAACCTCCCACTTAGCATATCAATAACTTCTCACGCTGGGAAAATCGTCATTCATTTCAATATCACAGTCGCATGATATTGTATTATTTGCATTTTTCAAGACATCCTTCGTCATTTTATTTTTTATTTTTCTTCTCTCAATTCCACAAATATGTTTGGAGCCTTTGCAAAAATCTTTGAGATGCGTGTTTTATTTTTTATACCAATTAAACGTTTCTGTCACATATAAACTTGATGTCTATTTTCTGAAGTTACATAATGCCAAAATATAAGCATTATAAGATTTTAATTTAAAAAGTTTTGAATTGAATTTCCAACGCATCAAACACGCTATGACAAAAAAGAAAAAACGACGCACGAAGAAGGAGTTGCCCGATTGTAATGAAATTTCGTATGCAAAGACATTTATACCGAACATGCAAATGATTAAAATTTGACATCCAATAAATGAATCCCTGGAGCTACAGCGCATCGGAACTGCGCACTCAGCAGGTGTCTGTCTATAAGAAGCAATTTTCAATCTGATGGTCAAAATTTCTGTTGCATTGCGATTTAGGGTACCTTTCAACGACTGAAAAAAATGCCTTGCCGTAGGGTTCGAGCTCATTACGAGCAACTATCAGAGTTTATATAAAAGAGGTCGTATCATTGGATTAAAAAAGGCAGGTTGGCAAATCGGAGAATCGCTCGTCATATGGGTCGAAGCGATGCGACCATTAAAAGATGCTGGCAAGAATGGGTGGATAAAGGCCTATTTCAGTGTCATGATGGTAGCGGTCGACCTAGGGCCACAGCAGATAGGGAGGACAGATTGTCAGATCAGCTGTCACATCGCCTGATTCATCGTTATCAACAATCAGACGTGCGCACACGATTGTCCACCATGACCATTCACAGACGGCTAATAGAGTGAAATATACGCTCGTACCGACCGCTACGCCACCTGCCACTCACGCCTGCACACTGTTGACCCAGATTACTCTGGTGCTTGGCTCGATCAGGTTGGAATCATGCTGACTGGAGACGTTTAGTGTTTAGCGACGAATCCCTCTTCCGTGTCCTGACCATCATCGAAAACGTGTCTGGAGACGCCAGGGCAGCGTGCCGATAATGCTTTCTCTATTGCACGCCACAGAGGCCCTCAACGTGGAGTTATGGTCTGGGGTGTCATTTCTTTTAAAAGCCGGACCTCTTTGGTTGTCATTAGAGGCACACTTACAGCATAGCGGTACGTCGACGACATTCTGAGAACTGTTTTGCTACCGTTTCTTTTGCATTACCTGTTTCTTCAGCAAAATAATGTCAGACCACATACTGCACGTGCTGTTATGAACTGTCTTAAAGCTTGTCAAACACTTCCTTGGCCAATAGGATCGCTAAATCTCTCTCCAGTCGAGTATGTCTGGGATATAATGAGAAAAAGACTGCATCTACCAGGGAATATCGATGATTTGGCCCGACAATTAGAGCAAATTTGGTAAGACGTACCGCTGGAGACCATCGGGGTACTTTATCACTCTGTCACGTCGTGTAGCAGCGTGCATCCAGGCTAGAGTTGGATCAACACCTTATTGAGCTCTTAACATTGTAACTTTGTAGCTCAGAAATAAATCATTCAATTTTTCTGAAATTTCAATCATTTTCTATTCTGTACATAATTTTTCTATCCACCCATTTTTGTCTTTATGGGACAACTTGTTCTTGGTGCGTCGTTTTTCAATTCCTACTATTAGCTCACACTCTCTATATATTTATTTATCTTGGTGGAATTTTCAATCGTTAATAAAATACATTTTAAAGCGCTCAATTGAGCTAAAATTTTATATACATGATCATTTTGGATGACAATACAGTAATTTAATTATAATTAATGAAAATTAATTGTTTAAAACTAATTATTTAAAGAATTGCAAATGCAGCCATGTTGGCATCATTTTTGGCGACTTAGCGATCCTTTTGGCTACTTGTGTCAAAACTTGAAAAGGTTTTTTTTTCACATTTTAAAGCGCTCATTTGAGCTGAAATGTTCTATACACTATTGTTTTGGATAAAAATATGACAGTTTAACGATAATTAATTAAAATTAATTGACTGAAACTATTAAAAGAATAACAGATACAGCCACGTTAGTTTCATTTTTAGCGACTTGGGTCAAAAAGATTTTTTTCTCACGTTTTAAAGCATTCAGTTGAACTGAAATTTTATATACACGATTGTTTTAGATGACAATACGATATTTTAATGATAATTAATAAAAATTAATTACCACTTAATGTTGTGATTCTGTCCTATGTATATACATATTTATATTAATTGTAACTATTTAATAAAAAGTAGCTAAAATAAAATTTTTCTTTGTTGATCTAAGTAGGAATTGACTTTAAAAAANGATGACAATACGATATTTTAATGATAATTAATAAAAATTAATTACCACTTAATGTTGTGATTCTGTCCTATGTATATACATATTTATATTAATTGTAACTATTTAATAAAAAGTAGCTAAAATAAAATTTTTCTTTGTTGATCTAAGTAGGAATTGACTTAAAAAAATTTATTTTTTTTACATTACTTGTTTTCTTTTGTCATAGAGTGTATTTTTCTATAGTTGCGCAGATAAATTAATGACGCTTTTTCAATTAATTCACTTAGAATCGCAAGGTTTTTTTTTTTTTTTTTTTGAGGGAAAAAAAATAAAATGAAGATATAAGTTGCTGGGTTTTTCGTGACTTGCTGTATTATGTTGTTAGGAGTTGTATGATTTGTAATCGTTTTGACGATCTTTTTAACCAATATGAATTAGATTTACCACCTGAAGTAATTCTTGTACCCTAATTATTTCAATGATAAAAATGTGATTATACAGTGGTGGCCAAAATTGTGGACACTTTTTAAAATTATGTTTTTTAAGTTTGTATGCTTATAGAAAATTTTCCTTTGCACAAAATGAAAAGTCCTTAATATCATTTTAAAGATAATTTAATACTAAATTTAAAAAAAAAATTAATATTTTCAACGCAAAAAATAAAATAATGCTGCAATAATTATAAATATACATTAGATATTGATGATAGCAGTGAATTATCAGTGCTTAGTGGGATACCCTTTATTTTTTATTACAGCTTCACATCGATGTATCATTGAGCTGAAAATAGTTTTAACCTCTTCTTTCATTATTGCATGATGCCAGGAAACAAATATATCCTCAATCAGTTTCTTTTATTTCATGGCTACCTCATTCGGACAAAAGTTTTAAAACGGTGCCACAAGTTTTCGATAGAATCGAGGTCAGGACTATTTCCTGGCCAGGACAACAACTCAATGATCTTAGAACAATACCAGGCTTTCGATTACTTTACTGTGTGGCAAGGAACAGAATCTTGCTAAAAAATAAATGAAGCATTGTTGGTAAATAGATCCCTGATGGTTGGAAGTTTGGGTTCTAGAATGATGTCAATGTGTATTTTCGGACATTCAGTGTCCCATCGATGATATGAAGGCAACTTATTCCATCTGCTGATATGCATAAGCAAATCATACAACTATGTGGGTACTTCAGAGATGCCTGGATGCAATCAGGATGTAGCATTCTCCTATTCTACTTCTTACATATTTTTGGTCATCACTACCAAATAATGATATCTTAATTTGATCCCTCTATATAACTTGTGACCTTTTAATCATTTGTCCAATTAATGTGTCCTTTTGACCACTTATCACTGTAATCTTTTTTAGCGCTGCTGTAAATTGAGATAAGGCTTTTTTCATGAAATTCTATCTCTTAGTCCAACATCTGCTAATCTTCTCTTAATTGTTTTTGAATTGACAAAAACACCATCATTTAGGTAACTTCTGATGACCAATTGATGACAAGTTTTTATCTTGGAGACATATTATTTTTGTTCTTCTGTCATCAACAGGATGTGGTGCACCTTTTCCGACCTTTTCCTGCTTTCAACTTTCAAACTTTCAGTCTCCAAATGTAGTTACTGAACCACCCTCCGGTCTTGCAATTTTAACATAGGGAAGACCACTTTCTCGTCACACATCTTTTTCTAGGTGTCCAATATACTCTTTTATTTGCTGTCATTGCATCTAAACTAATTATCATTGTTGCCCTGGCCAGGAAACAATTCTGACCTCGATTCTATTGAAAACTTGGAAGGAAATTCCTTTTGTATTTTATCCCATTCCACAACTTAGGTGAATATTTTAATATTTTAACGAAAATCTATTGCATTTGATGACGGAAGGCCTATCTGTGCAACTAAAGTTCAGGAAACTTGATTTGTCGTAGCCAATGAATAGCTATTCGGATGCAGAAACTGATAACGAAACTCTTATCAAAACTGTTACATTTTTTAATGCTTTATAATTGTTTTGAAACTGTGAAAACATACCTCTCTTATGCAGCAGAATGTAAATGTCAGTATTTTCTTCTCTGCATAAATTCGAAAAAGAACTTTTTCAAGTCATAAATCAATGATTTTTTTAACATCTATCGGACAGTGTTTTAAAATTTCCAATTTACTGGGGCGTAATAATTTACTATTCGTATTTTTAGCTGTTGAATAAAAGTAAAATAAAAAGTATAAAATTTCTAACAATGGATATTTTTGGTGTTTTTACTTATTGTAGAATTTCCAAAATGTAAATGCGTCAAATTAGTATTTTGTTGGGATCCTGATATAACTAATAATCTCGATTTAACAAACTAATTGCTCGGTCCCGATGAATTCGTTAAATCGCGGTATTTGAAAGCGTCTTTAGAAAACAAGATTTCTCTTTCGAGTTCAAAAATTTGTGTGAAAATGAAATTTAATTTTATATGTGAAATGTATGTTATGGCTTAAGGTATCCGACTACGTTCGGAACCGTGATTTTGTAAAAGCGTAAAAATGGATATTTATGATATTTAGTGTTATTTAGATTAGAAAATGTATATAAAATTGTTTTAAGAATAGCATTACAATAAAAAATTATTTAAGTACAATATTTTGACAAAAAATGAACACAGAATGACCCATTTTCAAAATATTCTCCTTTTGTGAAAAATGCTTCTATTATAATAATATTTTGACTGTATATAGCTCTGTACAGAGTCTCAACTAGAATTTTTGAAATATATATCTTAGAAGTGAGTTTATCCATGTTTTACGACAACAGAGGGGAGCAATTTTAAGAAAAAAATGCCGATAATTATATATATATATTTCAATGGGTGGTAACTCTGAAAATATTGTGAATTTTTCAAAAATCATAGTTGAGCCTCTGTACAGAGGTCTGAGTTATATAATGGCAAAATATTATTATAATAGAAGCATTTTTCACAAAAGGAGAACATTTTGAAAAAAGTTATTCTAAGTTAATTTTTTGCCAAAATAGTGTAAATAATTTTTTTTGTCAAAATGTCCTTAAAACCATTTTATACATGTATTCTAATCTAAGTGACACTAAATATCATGAAAATTATCCATTTATGCGCCTTTTTAAAATCACGGTTCCGAACGTAGTCGGATACCTTAATTTTGGATCTATTCTTTTATGATATTAAAACATTTTAAGACTTTTTTTGTTAGTAATAGTTAGGAAATTTATCAGTAAAGATATTTTTTTTTTTTTTTTTTTGTGGTTTTCGTTGCACCCGTGCATCGTTTCTTTCATCTCCCAACAAATGTTCATTACATTTATTTAGTGATATTTACGTACTGTTTCAAATTACCTTGACCTTACTATATGTCTAAAATGTTCTTGTTCTTTGCTATAAAAACTAATATTCTGGAAATATAATCCTTTTATAATTATCTTGCGAATGGAAGCCTCCTATTTTTGTACCCAATAATAAGCAGCACCAAAATATATTGTTAAAAAGAGAAATAATTGGAAATCCTCATTATTCCTGATTCTCTCAAGAACACCATCTCGGCCAACGCAATCCATTATATATCGCAAGAAGCCACATTGTGACGCATTTTAAACGCGCCACGTGCGGGTGACGTCTGTCAGTTTTTTTAACGAGCTCATTGAATTCCGTTGACGACAGAAGGTCGGTGCGAATAATTCTTTTATTCAGCTTTTCAGGCATTAATATAATAGAATTCTACGGGGCTGACATTTATGAGCTGCAGATCGATTTCAAGCGGAAAAATTTCACCTAACGCTTTCAAATTCGATAAATCACAGGTGTGTTTTCATTGAAAAACGAGTTTTAATTGATCGCAGGTTTTTTTTTATTTTCTTTTCCTAGGCTTGTGGTTCTTTAAATAGTTTTGTTGTGTTGACTTATTTCGTTGCATATGTATATTTTACTATAATTAAATGCGTACCGTAAAACTAATGTAGTGGTTTTGAATACAAAATATAATGGTCCCTTTTTAATGGAAGTGTCTTTTTATTATACCTGAGGAAAAAAAATTGCTGCGCAGCAAAATTAAAATGCGATGTTTGAAATTCCTTTTTTTTTTTCAATACATGTAATTATCTTGAATTTTGAAACATGATGTATTCAAAGGTAATTCTATTTTTAATGTACCGTATTTACTAGAATCTAAGCCGCACTTTTTTTTTTCCAATGTTAATGTTACTGAAGATTAGGTGCGGCTTAGAATCAAAGAAAAAAGAATTTGTTGGATGGGATATTTAAAGCAATTATACAGGTTCATGTATGTATTTAAAATTTTATAATACTGATAAAATAACTAGTTGTTCACTTATTAGTTTTCATTTTAAATTTATTTTAATTTCGAAAAATTGGATATCTTTAAACCATTCTTCACAAAAACGTTGGGAATTTGGGGTGCGGCTTAGATTCGAGTAAATACGGTACATGAAAACTAATAATGTTAATTTATGATTTACTGTAAAGAAATCCATTTAGTTCTGAGTTACTTTTATTTGTATATCTTTAAAGCATTAACCTTACGTAGAAAGAAATTAAAACCCCCTCCCCCCCAAATTGTTATGTACATTTGGCATAAAATTATGACATGTCGCTTTTTGTTTTTTTTTGCTCTCATATAAAAACTAAATAAAACTAACATTTGTCTCTCGTATTTTATTTTGTCACAAAGCAGTATTTTTTTTTTCTTCCATTTTCTGATTACTGGTTTTGTAAAATAATTTTTATTTCAAACAGTTTTATATAAATGGTGAAATTTATTTATTTATGTAAGGTTTTGATTAATATATTTCTGAATTTAAGTTTGAAATACCGAATAAAAAATGTACATTAGTTTTTTATAAATAAACTTAAAGTATTGTCAAACGAGATCGAAAATTTGTCATTTATTGTTTTATGTTGCAGTACCAGTATTTTGTTTTGAAATTTTTGTGTAAATTCAATGATTTACGTATCTGATACCTTAAACTATTCGATTTATACGTATCCGGTAACTTATTTCATTTATTAGACTGTTATCAATATTCTTAGATAGCGGAACGAAAAATAAAATTGGATTTACTTCGAAATGAATCATTTTGGATGTGTTTCAATTTTTTATTCTACAGTTTAGAATCTCATTTGTCGAACATTCTTTGTTGTTTGAGCAAATTTAAAAAAGGAAAACTAAAAACGATATTTCTACTCCCCAATGTTCGCGCCATTTGTCAATCTTTGTATCAGGGCGTATTGGAAATGATAAAAAGTCACTAGTCACACACTAACGCTATAGTAGAAGAAATTGAAGAGAGACACGATTGAAATTCATCAATGTAAAGAATTATGCTTATTGGATTGCAAAGGTCTGAGCCGTCGTAAGGGCTGTAAGAATAACCAAATTTATGGAAGAAGCTGCTACATTGATCACAAGTATGGGTCGAAAGCAAAAGTTGAAACTTAAGAAAGAATGATGAGTATGAAATAACTGATGAAGATGTTATCACTCTTGTTAATTGTGATGACAACAAAATTGAAGATCAATCACCAACTTCGAACTTCCGAAATCGAGTCTTCAGAATTTGAAATGAGAATAAAGTTAAAGCTCTATGAGCTGCAGTTAAATATAGTGAACAACAAGAAGCAATATGAATCGATATAATGATGCTGCAGAAATAGAGAGACTTGACAGATAAAAGATTCAAAAGAGCAGATTTCGATGAAAAATTTCTTTAAAATAACCTTCCTCCTACCCCCAACCTTACAGTGAAACTTTCCATAAATTTAAATTGTAAAAAGAAAATAGTATTAAATGTTTCATTATAAATCAGGTATCTTAAGCTATGAAATTTTGAAAATAATAAAGACTTGGGCATCCTTTTTAAAATAGGCTTTCCAGTTTACATTTTTTTTTATTGTAGTTAAAATATTCTATGTATTATTATAATAGTTCATATATTTTAAGTTCTCATATTAAAGAATAGGGACAAGTCTGAGTATCCTTTCAAACCCATTTCTGGCAGGAAATAAAAAAAGGCTCTATTAATTCCATCTGGGAGAACTTTCTGTAAATTTACAAAAGAATATTTTAAATTGCTACATATTTTTATTTGAATAAAACCTGTATTTTCTATAAATATATGTATCTTTATTTCCCACATTCGGTATCAAGATATCCCTTTTCCTTTAGCTCTATTAAATTGTGAGAAACAGATAAAATTTAAAACATTCGATAAATATATAAAAACCGGTATAGCAAACCGGAAATATGTGTTTGTTATCACTCAAACTTGCCAGGATATAATGAAAATGTTTCGGGAGTGAATTATCATTTTATTAAATACACATATATGCATACATAACCGTTGGTCCTAGACACCTTCAAAGTATATTGCATCAATGCAGCATTACCTTATTTTCTCTTAAAGTATTGAAGATTCTGCTGTACCCGAGTCAAATCTGGTTAATACGAAAGTTATGACACCTCTGTCAGTTCATTATGAATCAAGTTGCAAAAGGGACTTGAGGCCGCACATTGTCAAGTAGCTGTTATTTTTTCCTTCCGCATTTCATTTCTTAATTGTTATTCTAAAATATATTTAAGGCTGTTTGTAAAATTTGGTGGCAAAAATTAAAACATGTTTAAATAATAATGAATGAATGAATGAAATTATTTTTCGACCGTCGTTAAAGTATTTGCTATTTAAAATATTATTGAATTATTTCTTCGCAATGTGATTAATTCACCAAAATTTTAAGAATTGGCAGTTTACTTTATTTAAGAAACATTTAATAACTTTTCTTGTATTAAGTAATACCTTATCTGTAATCTGTAATGAAAAATGTGCATTACTTTCGATAATACAAAATGATAGGAATGGTGGATTAACTGTGGTGAACGTGTCGAGCATTTATGATTACAGTATGATGGAATGCGAAAGGTATTATCCTTTATTTCTCTTTAAGACCTAGGCAAACAACTGTGTAAAGTCATATTGCCATAAAATTCAGACAATGAATAGAAAATTTGCCCGGGTGGGCTCTGCATTAATCAACAGACATGACTCCAATCTCCACATGATGATGCAATCCCATGTAGCATTTTTTTTTTTTTTAATTACGCTGAGGAATGGGCCGTATAGGCCATTTCTCCACGAGCAGCTCAATATAAGGCAGCCTTTGCAGAAAAGTTAAAACTTGTGTTGGTCAGGAATGCACAAACTGTCAGGTGAACAAAATTCATAGCCTCTCCGCAAAGACACAGAAGACTGTCTGTAGTGTCTTTCACACGAATTTGGTGTAGATGCTGCTGAAGAAAGTCATGACGGGTCAAAGTTTAAAAAACAGCAGAAAAAACCTGTCTAGGAAGACCCATTGGGACTATTTTTATTAAATAATCTATATCTTCTAAAGTATTTTTGTAGAAATTTTTTAAAGTTTGTCGAAGATTAAATATCTTACTCTGATAAGTATTATTTTTGAAAAGGTTTTAATGAAAAACAAGTGTCTTTCGGTACCTAATTTAAATTATTTAGATGTAATTTTAATTAAAATTTCATAGTTTATGAATTCGTTTTTATGCATGTATTCAATATTCCTTTTACCAACTGTTTCGCATTCTTAGACATGTTCCTTGAAAGCTTCATGCAGATTCTACTATACTACTATTAAAATTTTGCCTTTTCGTTTGGCTTTCCCCAACTTCTACGTGTTATGTTTAATTTATGTTGTTTACATTTGAAGCATTTGTGAGACTTCACGATTTTCACTCATCAATTCAATTCGTGCAATTGCTATTCAGTGTTCAGAATATTTTGTTTTTATTTTCATGTTTGCTTATATCTATTTCAACAGGCGAGTTTTTGACAAATAGAATGTTATTTCAACCATAACGTGATAAACTTTTGTTTTTTTTTAAAGAAAAACAATTTGTTTTCTGTTTCAACTGATTTTACTCCGTTCCTTATTACAAGTGAACTCATGAAGTCGTTAAATGATTTGGAGACAAAATTACGTAACGCAAAATAAAAAACTATTTTTTGTGAATAGTGAAACTATGTGTAATATCCTAATAAAAAAAAAAAAAAATTTAAAAAAATAAAATTTTTTGAAAAATTTTTATTAAAAATTTGAGTATAGTATTTTTCATGTATTATGTCATATTTTTAGTCAATTATGATTAGGTTAACTGCATTGTATTTGATGTCATGAACATTCTCACAAATGTAAATATGCGTAAAGAAAGAATGTATGTATTTTGTATGCCATTTGAAGTGCTTCTGATTACTATGTTTAAAAGATAGAATTCATTTTGCAGATAAGTATTTTGGTTTTTTTAAGTTATTCATTTTATTTTAATTAACATTTGCTGTTATAGCTGAGAGAGAGAGAGGAAATTTTGTTATTGTAAATTAAAGTCTATTATTTCACAAATATCTGCATTGCTGTTTAAAATTAAGAAAGCCTTCAATTTGTATTGATTACTACCAAAAGTACCGAGTAGATTTTAATGAAATTAAGTATATTTCTATTGATGTATTACTAATAATAAAACTTTCAACTCACTGCACGATAGTATATATAGCTCATTTGTGCAGAAAAGTCTTACGTGAGACATGAAATGGTATGAAAAATAGACTAATAGGATGTGTGGTTTCTCTATTTACAACTGTACTACATTGACAACGAGAATTTGTGTTGAAATTTAGGCAGTTCCTGTGGCAATGGGTCCTATTTTTTAGCAGCTTTGATTTCTGATTCTAGCTATTCTGGGAGGAGCGAGGCGAGTTGCAGTTTTCCTTGTAGTTGCGAGTTGCAGATATATTTTGTAATGTTAGTGTTTGAAGATATGGTGGACCAATTTATCCCGACGAATATTTTCATTTTCCAGAAACTCCACGGCCAGAGGAGTCTTATGTGACGGAATGTTGTCATCCATAAAATTGAATCAGGGTCAACTCTATATCTGAAAATTTGAACATAGCGCTCTTTTTACCTGACACCAGTCACAGAGCCTCCGTCTGAGACATGGTCTATGCACCGTCCAACATGAGTTCAGACCCTCAAACTTTTTACATACCAGTATTTTTCTAGGATATTTAGGAGTTCCAGGTTCTGTCCTGCTGAAAATACGTCGAGAGTTAATGGATAGGTCTGAATCTTAGCTTGTCAGTCAGTAGAACAGTCTCCCGCTGATCTTTTCTCAACTGTCGATGTCCAGTACATCATATTAATTCCATTCATCCAGTGCCGTAGCAAAGGGGGTGCTGAGTGGGTCATGGCCCCGGGTGGCATACGAAAAGAGGCAGTGGTAAGCACCGCGATATTTAAATTCAAAAAATATTTCAAACTCCAAATCGCGCCCGCTCGACGAAACTGACGGAAACGAGTGAAAGACCTAATACACGCACAGATGCAGGAAGTTTATTAGTAACTATGCAATCGCATTCGTTTTTATGTTACTTAGGCTTCTTGCAACCGGTACTGTGTGAAGTCAATGATGCTCAGAATTAATATTAAACAGAGGGACTAAATATCCATCAATGTGCTCAAAAATACGTGCTTTACAGAGACCGTATTAGAAGCAAAACGAGAAGAATTCGTGGATGACGCTTTAATATATGCTAAAAGTTTATGTGAAGAAATTTCTTTTGAACTCTCAAGATGAATCAGGAAGAAGCATATATTTGGCGACGGAAATAAAGATGCTCAGTTATCGTTCGAAGATTACTTGAGGCAAACAATGTTTTCTTCAATAGACAGAGTAACTGCTGAAATTCGAGAAAGATTCCAACCATTGGAGAATCTAGTGCAAAAATATGCTTTTTTAAGGACTGGAGTGATATTGAACATGGTTGAACTTAACTTAGATCAAGCTCCTCAAGACATTAATAAAGAAGAATTCCAACTTGAGCGCGTACGTCTACAAGCTTTCGTAGCTGCAACAGACCCAGGCTGTTAAAAAGAATTCATTAGATCCGGCTCTCCGGGTTTATCAAAATATATTATTGAGTCCAAACTTAAATATGGCTTACCAAACATTGTCATATTGTTGAGGATTTTTTTAACATCTGCCATCAGTAATGCCAGTTGCGAGAGAAGCTTCTCTAAGCTAAAATTAATCAAAAATTATCTCAGATCGACTATGTCCACGTTAAGGCTAACAAATTTGGCTATTCTGGTAATTGAACATGACATACATATTGATATTGACTATTGTATAAAAGATTTTGCTATGGAAAAAAAAACCGCGTAAGGTGCATTAATTTTATGGTTTTTAATCAATAAAAAAAAATGTAAAGCTGTTTTTTTTTTTTTTTTTTTACTTTATTAATTTTCTTGTCTAGCAATTAAAATAGAGAGGCGACACATTTCCGGTCGACCCCAGGCGACGAAAGCCCACGCTACGTCACTGCATTCGTCATGGCTCTCGTGAGCGCAGAAGTAAGCACAATGCAAACAAGTCTTAACTAGCAAACCTCTCTCTACTAGAAAAAGTAACCCTTATAACTGCGGTTTCTATAGTCGTGTGAAACATTAAAACATAGTGACATTCACGAGACAGGTGAGAAACTGCTGCACTCGTCCGCTTCTTGTTCAGTCTTTCTCTGTTCAGATTGTCTCATTACACTGTTTTTTTAAATTGGACACGTCACTTGGTGTTACATTAAAGTCTTTAGCATCTTCCATTGTAGACACTTTCCTTCGAGTCTCCCTACTATTAACCACCTCATTCTATTATTCAAGCACTAGTTATTCATTTGTGTTTGCTTTTAAAACTCACCAAATGTAAGTATTAAAAAAAAAAAAAAACTACACAAGTTGCCGATGTATGCAAACGAACGAAAAGCGCGGAAATTAGTACACTTACAAAAGGACTTTCCTTTGAATGTGCTGCTTTCATGCAAGTGTATAATTATACGTAAACGACACTAAAATTTTTCATCCGTATTTGAAAGCGTTAGTTTTATTTTTCGTGCCATACTTTTCGAGAAATTCGACTAATACGCAAATTCTCAATTTTGAACTATATTGTCTAATTTTGCAGTCTACAGCACTTGTATTGCACACATTTTTTAAACTTTCATATATATTTGTATATTACCATCGATTTGCTTTGTACAATTTCTTTAATTTTTCTATCGAGAGTCAATTTTTCGCCTTAACATTTAAAAAGCTTAAGAAATTTAACTTTCCCTCGATGTTTGGGCGTATAAAATCATTTTTGTTTTTTTAAAAAACAGAAACAGTTTGATTTCTAATTATAAAAAAATTTCTATTCTCGAAGTTGCGATCAGAGAGAACCACTTTAAATTGTGAAGTGACTTGGATTTACTGTATTCGTCACAATACATGGATAAATATTTCACGAGTTGCAGTGCTTTTGTTTAATGTGTTTGTTCAGTTTTACTTATAGAATTCATTTTTGCGAAGGGAAATGAAATGAGTTCTTTCTAACTACAGGAAATAGAGTTATTCCTTAAGCTGTTAAAAGGTGGTACCGTGATGTGTTCTTGTATGATTCAGTGAAAAAACTAAGTGGTTTTTATGATTTAAAAGGTTTTTTAGTAAAAAAGACCGAATTTAACCTTTTTTTTTTGTGATGGAAGTTGAAAAGGGTTTTTGAAATCTTTTCCATTTTGCATCAACAGAGAAAGAAAAATTTTAGGCTGATAGAAAGGAAGCAAAAATGCTTCTTTTCCGTGTTTTAATTTGCGTTACGTACATCATTGACCCTACTATAAAATACACATATCATTTATTAACGATATAGTGTATGTATGAAAATCTACTTTTTACTTATATAGGTCAATGCTTCAATATCCCTGCTTCCCATTTTGTGAGTTATCTACTTTTAAAAAAGCATTATCTGTCTTAATTTTTTTTCATATAATTAATTATACTAGAGATAGTAAATATATATTATTTAACACACCGTAAAATCTGGCGTATAACGCGCTTATTTGATATAAAAAGCAAGAATAAGATCGAAATTTATGGGTGTGCGTATACGTCGCACATAAAAATAAGAGCTTTAAAAGTGAAAAAAAAAAGATGAGAGCATATAAAAAAAAATTAGACTTCTACATGGATCGAAATATTGTTTATTTTTTTTTTAAAAAAATGGCATTCCTTTTTTATCTAAAGGGTTGTATTTCTAGAAGTATATTATTTTTTTCCAAAGGCTGGGATAATACCTCGAATAAATGACTTCAAAACATAAGAGCATTGCCTACGTACATTTCAGGTTTCTTCGTAAAAAAGGGGGTGCGTGTTATATAGCGAATATGCATAAAAATTAAAAATTACAGCTCTAAAGTATAGGTGCGCGTTATATACGCCGGATTTTACACTACATTTAATTTTTACCGTAAAATCCGGCTTCATAAGGAATGTCATTTCTTTTAAATAAACAGTATTTCTCGATGTATGTAGAAGTCTAACTTTATATATATATATATATTCATCTCTTTTTTTATTTTTAAAGCTATCCTTTTTATACCCGGCATGTAAAGAGCACCTGTAAATTTTGATCTTATTTTTTGTGTTAAAAGTGCGCGTTATACGCCGGATTTTACGGTAATGACATTCCTAATGAAGCTAAAACATTGTAGTTCAAGAGTGACAGAATTTTTTGAAAAACTTGGGATAATACCTCAAGTAAATGATTTTAAGACATAAAATCATTGTACACGGATATTTCAGGTTTCTTGATAAAAAAGAGGGTGCGCGTTATACGGCGAATATACCTTAAAATTAAAGCTTGAAAATATAGGTGCGTATTATACGCCGGATTTTACGGTAAATATTTTTCAATTTCATCTATTAATTTTTTTTGCAATTTCTTTGTTTTCGTATTATTGGCTGGCGATCATTTTAACTTAAATTTACTGAAGTGAAAATCACTTATAAAACTTTAAATATGCTTGAAATGAATTTTTTGTTTCGAAAAATTGTATTTTGATCTATATTATTCTTAAGATGTTAAAGTCAATACACTCGAACAGTTATTTCGGAACAGAAGTTAGGACAGAGATATGCTTTCATACGCAAGTTCAGCTGAATCATTATTGCGAAAAAAAGAAACGTCTTTCCAAAACACAAAAGATGCAATCTCAGAATGCATGCCCTTTGTTAAGATGCTGTGATGAAAACTAAAAACAGATTTCATGTCAGTGTTGAAAGAAATATTGCTATCTGGAACTTTTTTAGTTGTGAAGAAATAAAACCGAAGCAAACTTTGTCCAAATCTGTCCGATGAAAATGGTACAAAAGGAGTAAAAACTTTTCTACGGTACAAGGAAAAGCAATAAAACGCCAGCTGTAACATGGAAAAGCACTTCTGTGGTTATGAATCCAACAATAGTTATTGAGATTGACAGAATCTTAACTATCACAATAAGTCTTTTAGAGTCGGAAGTTTCGTATTGATAGAGCTTTTTTATTTATTTTTTATTTTACCCTTTTAGAAATTACTGCCGTATAAGCACTGTAATTATGTAGGTCTAATAAAGATAAAAAGTATTTAAAATCGAAGATTTGTATTAAAAAAATTTTTTTTAAAAAAACCTTTTAGTTTGTATAAGGTAATTCGGGGGAAGACGCCGCAGTTAAGGATTTTTCGATTATTACATTAAAAATTGAAATGACAAGACCATGAAAAAAATACCTTAAATATTTAATTGGTTATGTATGCAAGTTAATTCTCTTCTTAGTATGAAAATAAATAAGTTGAATGTTAAAGAAATTCATTTAACTGTGGCATCTTCTCTCATATATGGGGGAAGATGCCATCAGTCATGGAGTAAGATGCAACAGCACCACAGTAAATAACAATAAATAAAATAAGACAAACATTACCAATTTAAATGTGAAATAACAATAACTACAGAAAAAATTTTTTTTTCATAATTAGTTTGCTAAAAACGAATTTTCCTGCAAAACGGTCTACAGCAGGTTAAATTAGTAGTCGACTTCAGCCCTGCACATCCTCGTCCTTTGGAGATCCCCTGTGTCATCCTCACAGCCTAATTATTAATTGTAGTTATATATTTTATACGATAATACACAGTGTTATAAAATGAAAAAAAAAATTTTTTTTTCAGTTCGTTTCATTTATTTCTGAACCATGTGGCATCTTCCCTCAAGTATAGGGGACAGATGCCACACACGCGTATTTCCTTATTTCTGCAGTGTTATGGCCGTTTCTACATGCATAGTATGTGTACCATTTTGCGTAACTCGCTTATATTGCTAATATCGTATTAAAAATAACAAGTACGTTTATTGACATTAAATATGAGGAACGGAATAGTATAAAAGTTGTTAACTACTTTAAATGTTTAAAAGATTGAAATATATGGCCGATCAAAGACGATTCGTTCAGATAAATTCACAAGCCACACTCAATGTCGGACCAGACTCTTCACACAAGTGGCTCAAAATTGCCATCTATCGACGCATAAAAGTACAATTAACAAACTGGCATCTTCCCCCGAATTACCTTAATAATAATAATATTTACGCTAATCTTTTCCCCGGTGAATTTAAATCACGTTTTGAAAATGACGTAATCATATTGAAAAATTTCGAAATTCTTTCAATCAATTTTATAAATATCTTTAATTATACATCAGTGACAAGACTTGAGCATTTATTTTCTGATTTTGTCCGTAATTCCGCAAAAATTCGGCTGAGAAACAATTCATATTACCGAGCCGCATCGTAATACTCAAAGAATGAAGATAGCATAGGACACATTCAGTTTGGAATACAGCAGAAAAAGGCTATTGATATAATGGCGTTGGTATGATATTGTAGCGGTATCTTCTTAAGCCAGAACAGCCTCCGGACGAGTGATCACTTTTGTTTAATGGTCATGTTACTCGGCTTCGGATCCATAGGTCGCGGGTTCTGTCCTCCGGATATTCTCCACCGCAATATCACGGTCTGGTTAGGGAGAACAAAACTCCAAGTCCCTTAGTAAGAGGCATTCCAGAATTGCAATGGTTGCATCAGTTCATACTCAACACCAGATTATCCAACAGTTCCCAAGGTAAGATTTCCCATTTCTAAGTGAGCATATCTGTGTTACAGTTACGTAATGCTCTCTGGAGGGTACGGGCGTGTTTCCAGTAATTTCCTCAAAGAAATTGAAATGAGGAGAGCATGCTATGCAATGTGTTCTAGGAATATATTCAACTACCTAAAAACACCCGAAAAGCAAGCAATGCATATACACATGCGTGTTACCATTCAGAAAAAAATAAAATTTGAAACCTCGGAACAAACGCGCATGAGGAAGGATAGCGTCATCACAGTAGCTATCTCCGTTTAATGAACCTCTATCCAAAATGCGGAGCTTCGACCATCCGTTTATCGTTATGCTTCCCGTCACAAGCACTCCTGGATCATCCCAACGGTCTCTTTCTCCGACGTTAGTGGAATAAAAATATTTCTCTGTTTCAATTGGCATAGAAAAACCCTTTGTCAGACTCATCGATAAAGATGATGTGATTCTATTGATGGAAATCTTTGCGTTCGTTACACCACTGTAAACGGTGCAACCGATGGGCTGCTGTCAATGGTATATAGCGTTTGGGATGGAGAGTGAATAAGTCACATTTTAAAGACGTTTGGCCAAAGTAAATGGGATCACTTGTTGTCGTATGCAGCTGTTGAGTAAGTGTTACCCGTTGTTTAGTTTCAGTCTCTTTTTGTGTTCAAGATGGTATGTCCATCAATACATGTTATTTTTCTTCATCAACTTGCACTCAGTGGCGTAACGTACCATCCGGCAACGCGAGGGGACCCAAATCCTGACTGACGCCAAGCACGTATTTAACCAATTTATAAAATATTAAAGGCAAATCTGTCTTTGCAGTAAGGGGCCTAATATTTTCCAAAACGCCACTGCCTGCACCAACCTTTCTTAGAGTGTACCTGTCTTTTGGAAGACAAAGTTCATGAGACTAACACCTTTATCACATACATACAGTTTCAAATTCTTAGGCTACACTCTACTCTCTCATGAACCAAGTCCCTTCTCAAAGGCGCCTATCGTTTTGTTATCTGTAAATTCGGCTTGATTGTTTCTTGTACCCGTGTTGCATGCGCGATCTCGCTTTCACCTTTCCCTTTTTCTTTTTTTTAATCAGTTGTAAATCAAATGCGTAGTTTCTTCTTTATGTATAGCCCCCACCAGTAGCGCACGCAGGAATTTTTCAAGGGGGGGGGGGGG
>BMAV01024666.1:300414-321508 GCA_019973955.1 Trichonephila inaurata madagascariensis | reverse complement strand
AAAAAAAAACAATTTTATACATATATTCTAATCTAAGTGACTCTAAATGTCATGAAAATTATCCATTTATGCGCTTTCTTAAAATCACGGTTCCGAACGTAGTCGGATACCTTAAGAGCAAATGAAAATTTTATTTTTGCAGCTTTTCTTTAAGATCTCAAATAAAGCGCGCTTGGAAGGAATATAATCTTGTCAGTGGCAACATGTGGGTAGAAGATAAGCTGTACATTACTAAGTTTATATCTTGATGATATTTGAAATGGTGATAAAAGTTATTGTGAAATTGACTAAAGTTGAATGGTTTTTCTATAGTTTTTTGTGATAAATTTGAACGTTTTTAAAGTATATATGTGCAGTTATGAGTTAAAATATTAAGATTTTTATAATCTGTTTTTTTATTTCTTTAAATCTTTAATGACGCAGATATTTAGACAACATTTGTGATTGTATTAAGGCTAGTTGAAAAATTTTCAATTTTTATTATATAATGTCTGCAGAATAAATTTAAATAACATCATTATGATTGGTGTAATAATTTCCATCTGTTTTAGTTATCCTAATGCGCAAGGTTATACTTGAATGAAAATTTTGATAATTTCTTTGAATTGTGAGGATTAAAGAAATTAAAAAAGATACAAACGACTATCAATGAATGAGATCCAAAATTCGCAATAAAAGAAAACTAGAAATGCAGGCATGGAAAATGCTCTGAAAATTTTCAATTGCGCTTACTATTTTTAAGTCGCGTGCATGCTCGTTGATTAATGTACTCCTGATTAGGTTCAAGAATTTGTATTAAAAATCCCCCGATTTAAATCTATCTTTAATTATAACTATTTCTTGGATAATTATTTATATATACTTTTATATTTATGTACATTTTTTCCCGAATTAATAAATAAGCGAAGCTTCAAAAACAAGGGGCTGCTTTCTATTGAAATTAAACATGCAAAACTCTTATACAGATTTATAAATACATAGCCTTAGGACCCATTAATGGATAGTAATTGCGCATTGAATGTTAAAATCAGTAATTGGGGAATTATCCCTGACGCGCGCGGCGATGAATGCTTATTACTTGAATGTAAGACGTGATAAATATTCCTTATTTCATCTTATGATACATTTTGCCATATATCCATCAATTATTGTTTTAGATCAGGGGTGTCCAACACGCGGCTCGCCAGTACGTAAGTTGCGGCCCGCCGACTCTTTTTAAAAAAATTTAAATATCAAATTTTTAAAGTTTTTTTCATTTTGAAATTTATTTGAGGGGAAAGTCATATATATATATATATACAATGTATTTGCCTGTTACCTGTTCATGTTTTTAAATAAATCCTTTTTGATAACAGAAATGTCCTTTAGATTAAAATAGATTTATATTTTATCAAACAGTTACATTGGATTTTACTATAGTAAATTACTTTTTCAATAAATTTCGAATTGCATTATGCATATCCTTTACTATAAATGGTACTTGATTCTCTGTGTGTGCGACTTTCGTTTCTCCTCCTTTTCTGCTTAGAGTGCCCAAAAAGCAAGAGGCAGTCAGAGATGCTTTTTAAAGTATAGAAAAAATATTCAGGACTGTTAAGGTAAAGGACAATGTATATACTTAATCGTTTGCGAATGGCAGCACTATCAAATTTCAACAATGAGTAACGAAAAATCAATTCAATAGGAACACACCGTAATTTTCAAGAAAACGGCAACTGTAATATTTTAAACATTATTTGATCATTGCATTATTATATTATAAAAACATTATTATATTATCCATGTCTGTATACATGAAAAATAATGAAAACAATAATAATAATTCTTTCTGTTTTAAATTTTCACTCCAATAAATGTTTTTTTTTTTTGTTTGTTTCTAAATCTGATATAAAGGTACACATTTTTATGTGCGGTCAGCGAGATTATAATGTTTTTCCGAAGTGGCCCGCAAGGTCATTTGGGTTGGACACCCCTGTTTTAGATCTTCGATATTTTGTTGTACTCGAATCTGACTGTCTACTACTTTCCATACACATTTGATTGGCTAAAGGTCTGGTGATCTTATTGGCAAAAAGAATATCATTAGTACGAAGAAAATCCAAAATTATGCGTGCCGTGCCGCATTGTGCAAGGCATTTTGTTGCAAAATTGTCTCAAATTGACGTACTGTCGTAAAAGAGGGCATTAAAAACAAAGGGTTATATATGGCTTATGCCTTTGTAAAACAAACTCTGGTTTGGATTTCTGCTGGCTCATACAATCTATTGGCAACCATGTGATTGGCTTCGACACCACTCTAGACAATTTTGCTGATGTTGTGTTACTAAACGCAGACGTGTTTAAGGCTGTTGTGAACGTCACCTTGATACAAACAAGCATCGTGCGATGATTGAGGGCACCATGAGTATATTGGAAGAGACGGTTGCTCGTTGGCTAGCTGACAATGTTGCCGTAGGGACTTGAGTCTGTTGCACAATCATGGCCATGCATTCGTATTCCTTGGCCTTTCATGGCTTTTATTCCACTCATTTGTTACTTTCTGTATCCATTCTTGCTAGCACCTTCGTACAACCATGTCTATATAGATTATTTTTTTAAAGTTACTCTGTTTTTTTTTTTTTTAATTTTAAATTTAGACTTTATTCGACGCTTATGAACACATATGTATAACCTTCAAAAAGTTTTGATTTCCATTTTTCCCCCTGTCCTTTTCTAGCAAAACTAAATTAAAACTATAGTTTAAGTTCCTTAAAAAAAATTTTAAGCAAACCCTTATACTGTTTAATCTGGACTTTATTAACATATTCCGTTAAATATTGCTGCTTTTACTTTTTAATATAAGAAAAGTAAATGTTTTCGTGTTGCTTTTCTTGGGGTTATATTTAAATTTTCTTTCCTTTTTTCGGAATTTGCATTTTATTATTCTTCCAGGGGTTTTCATAGAATGTAATTAGTTTTATTTAAATTTTTCTTTCGTGATCTCGGCCGACTGATAGTGCATTGTGTGTTCAGAAACGCTACATTAGCATTGGTATGTATTTATATATATATATGCAAAAAATTAGAGGAAATGTTTCTTCGTTTTACGAAGTCAGTTTTTATTTTAACCCGCACTATCATGGTAGTATATATTTCGCATCTTATATATCATTTGCAGACAACTAATTCCAACTGAAATAATCAAATATAAATCCAATTTCTTTCGGATATTTATAACCTATTTTGTCTGAATTTAAATTTATGTAATACAACCGATATATGCACTGCCTAAAACAGTAAAAATTGAACAAGAGAAGGAGTAACCTAAACTAGATGAAAGTCGCAGAGATGATGCAACTCAGCAAATTATATAAATAAACCGTAATGCTCAGCTGCCCTGTATATGGTGAGCAAGATGTAGATAAATGAACCAGTAAATATTCCATAGGCTTTTCTGTTGGCGAGTGAAACTAATTAATGAAGTTGGTGTATCTTTCGAGAGGCCTTCACCACCAACGGAGGCAGTTACTTCAAACAAAAAAAAGACACGGGAGTTACGTAATTGGACTTGGAAAGGCATGTTGGTCTAGCCGTCGTATCGCAGTGAACACACATCTATACGCGTGTATTGCGCACCGGCTGTGATGAATATGATTGGAAATAGAGAATGCATCACGATAGTAGATTCTCTACGCAAAAATTAAAGGAAAACCTTGAAGGCCCAATAGTTCACTTCCGCTGGGCTATTTAAGATGTCTTGAGTTATATCAGTCAGGACTATTATAGGTCAATTATGCATTTGCACTTATATTCAAATCATCCGTTAAGCACATTGCCTTTTCCCGAACAACACTAATACCTTCGTTCGCAATGATGTCGGGATAAACCTGCGTACACGGCAAAATGGAAGATATTCATGTTCTTTGACAAGTTGACGATAATGTTAATCGGTCCAATCAGATTGCAATTGTAAAATGCCGCAGCCTGTGACAACAGGTTTGGTTTGAGGCGTCATCATCTACAATAGTTGGTCTGTACTGGTGACACTGTGATGGCCTAACACTATGGGAATGATATGCTTCCGCCACAAGCATTGCCTTTTCTTCTGCGCAGATCCAAAGACATTTGCACGTAAGATAACGCTACACGTCAGCTAACAAGCATTGAAGTTACCGAGATATTTTCTAGGTCACTGGTATTCCCTTATTTTTCTGCCATCGATCACATCTGGAACATGGTTGATCATCGCTTGTGTGTGTTGTCCCATCGCGCTTGGAGGACAAACTATGACAAATAATTGTGAGCGTTTAGTCAGAGCGCAATTCGTACCATCATTGACTGTTTCTCTACGTGTTACAGCCTGTATTTCCCATCCCTAATCCGGTCCTCTTAATCACCTTTGTTTTCCATTATATCTGTAATGTCATTTTTAAAAGTAAGTTTTATTAGTTAAAAATAAGGCAGATGCCTGTCGGCTTGTAATTGTAATTTAGTATCATTCTTAACAAATTTAATATTGAATGATTTTATTGATATCGTGCTTTAAAACCGGTTTTATCAACGAAATTAATTGTTTGATCATGTCAATACCTGCATTATGGGATTTAAAATTGTTTAAAAAATTCGTAATTTATTCGAATTCTGTTTCGAAGAGTTAAACTGGGAGCCTGCGGTCCGTATGTGAATATTGAACTCTCTTCGTGCTGCCTGCGATGATGTTCAAGGCCAGTATTGCTTTGCATAACGTAATACTTAAAAAGTATATCTTATTTAGAAAGCTTTTATTTAGGGTAAACCTCTTTGTTACTGACATATTAGCATTTAGCAAGCTGATTGCAGGCATCTACAAAATGATGTAACCTTAAAAAAATCAAAAAAGAGATGTTAGGATTTAAAAATATTTGCTTTTATTTTTTTAATACGAAAATACCACTAGGTTGAAAAGCTTTCTTAAGTAATTCAACTAACTTATATAAATTTCATATTAATATGGCTTATCCCCACTTTCTTCCATGTATGGAATTTATTGAAGCACCTTGCAGGCTCTGGCGTAGCTAGCCTTGAGTGGGCCCTGTATCCATGTTCCTTGGAGGCTCTTTCAAGGAGCCCCTTAACATATTACGATTTTTAGTTTACACGTTTTGGGGCCCCAAAGCTTGGGGACCCCATATCATTGATACGGAGATAGGTCAAGACTCACACAGAGGTAGACTGCTTACAGGTCAAGACTTTAATTAAAATCTTTCCTTCAAAGTAAAGGTCATGTTCACAAATATATCCAAATCTTACTGAAGACAAACGGTGACAAATTTCCGACAGAAAAAAAAGAGCGAATATTAGATTAGTAATTGAAAATTGAATAATGAAAATAATCAAAAAACGAGAGATAAGCAATCATGAATTGCATCAATAATTATATTTGTATATGTATTATCAAATATATATACTATAAATTTAATTATGCTTAGTTTTTTTTTTTTTTTTTCAAAATTTTCTTAAAAATAGTTTTTTTAAAATTTGGAATTTCAAGAACAAAGAAACAAGAAAAAGAAAAAAGATCGAGTAACACCATTACTGCATGTAGTACGACTTCCATGAATTCTATGTAAAACGACCTTTGTTTTGCGTAAACGAGTAATAAAAAGTAGAATTGTTATATTTTTATTTTGGTTATAACGAAAAAATATAGTTAAGTAATTTCTGTCATATAGTAAAATATGCTCTGATTTTTTTTCTTTTCTTTTTTGTGAAATTAATTCAAATAGAGAAAAACTAGAAATATATACATGTGAGTCATCAAAATTCATTTTCTAGCTGCTGAACCCTTATTTATTTCAGATCAGTTTTCCTTGTGTCACCTCATTTCGTGTTATTGACGTCGATTTTAATTGCCGTGATGTGTTTCTGAAATACCTTCGAAATTTCTTCGCTGGACTCTGAAATCCTTGTGTTTTTAATGTAATGTGGAAGCCCTAGACGGTGTTTAATCATAACTCTGATTTTGTGTTTGAATGTCCTAGGAAATGAATGGTCATAATAAACAATCATAAAGAATTCTGGAAAAAATGGTTCGTTAAAGAAATACGTTCATTTTCGCTTCAAACAGCACAGTTCTTTCTTAATTATTGCTCCGTAGTTACTGAAAATAGTCTGTTAACAAATTTATAAAAATGATCAGATCTGAACGAGGAAAAGACATTAAGTCTGAATTCGGAAAGTATGTGTTGAGGGAAGAATTTCTCACTTTTCATCTGTTTAGTGACCAAAATCGACTGCCTTAAGCATCTCTAATGTATTTTAAATCGTTGTAATTGATTGTCATGTTTCATAAATCATAAGTTCTGTGAAGAATCAGAGTACATTTGATCAATCTCCTTTAAGAACTGGACGAAGGACATTTTCATTTCGTATTGTAGCACACTTTTCCCGCCCCCCTTTCTTCCTGCATGATTATTGTATCCGGTGTACGAGATAACATTGGGTTAATGTTCCAGAAAGCTCATTCTAAAGGAAATTCGTGGTTAAAGGGTAGGTATATAAGTTTGATTAGTATTTTTTCCATCACCATTGAGATTCGATTGTAATACTGATTTAAACGACTTTTGAAATTGAATTTAAGTTTCTCTCAATTAGCTGATTTTTATGTCATTATTTGGATCGAAACCATAGTTAAATTGTTTTCGTTTTTAAAAAAATTCATTTATTTTACCCCATTCATTAGATCAGAGGTTTCCAAACTTTTTAGTTTCATAGACCTCTTGCTACGTTTTTCAGTTTGGGGTAGACCCCTACTTACCTAATACTTAATTTTTGCAAATTTATCAACTTAAATGTCTTTTTGACAGCTGATGCAGCGCTACTTACTTTAAAAGTTTTATGTTTCTAACTGTAGTGAGTATAGTGTTTAAAACTTAAAAAAATACACACATGTTAATTAACTAAATTTAAAAAATTTAGTTAATACATAAAATAACTGCTGCACAAAATAACTAAGCAACACATTCTTTTAACGGGTGGGATGAATTTGATGTTTTAATAACAAATTTTCAACACTTGCCATCAGTCTTGTCAGGTTTGTCCCTAAGTTTCCTTGGTTAATAGAGTCTAATCTTTCTTTTTTTTCTTTCGGTCTTTGTTTGGAGGTCGGCAACCACGCTATAACTTTCTCTAAGAAAAACAATCAAAAACTTTCTCAAGATGTTCCATAATTCGGGATAAATAACAGTTATATCTTTTTAAAGCCAAAATTGCTGGCATCTGTTTCTAATGTTAACTTCAAGATCTTCGCTATTCCGATCGGTTCTTGTAATCTGACATTTCTTTTTTTCTCTCTCAATGTGACCACATGAATTCATTGCCTTCTGTGGTATTATCACAGTCAAAGCATTCTGAGACCTAGTTTCAAGTTTTAAATGCCCAATCAAGGGCATTTGAAAGCTGAGCATAGGTTAAAATGTCATTTTCCTGGCAGATTGCAGGTGACAAATTAGAAACTGGTAAAATTCGCGATGCCCAATATTATTTTCCTTTAGCTTAACTCTGACGAGAAGGACTAAAATGATAATCCTTTCGTAATAAAATTTATACTGTCGCCTTGTAACTGCAAATTAACCTCATTAAATTTAGTAAAGAAATCTGTTAAATGAGTAAATCTTTCATGAGTAATAATGAGTAATAAAATTTTCTTTTTTAATTAAAGTCACGCTCTGGTTTAGTCTATCGTAGACCCTCATTTACACCTCCTGGACCCCAAAATTATTTTTTCTCTGGCGTGGACCTCTTGTAGGTTGTCAGGGACCTCTGGAGGTCGATAAAGACCGCTTTAAAAATCACTACATTAGATCATTAGCATGTGTTCTGTCGAAATAAATTTTCTTAACGCTACGGTAAAAAACATTTGCATAATCAGAAATATTTAATATCTTGCCTAGTGATACGCATTAATATGAAAAAAAATTTTGCATGTAATAATTTTTAGAAAACTGTTGTATTCCATCTGAATTCGATAACAAAAAATTAATAACTTTGATTATTTGAACTATTTGCTGTTAATTAACCATAGCATGTGTTACCTCTCGAACTGACTTGAAAAACTGGCAATCAAATGTAAACACTCTAAATAGTACATTTCATCCTGTCGTTCTCAGCTCTTTCTCCGACTACGGCCCAGTAAATTGTTTTTCCAGTAAGTCCAGAATCTTGTCTATTTATAAGTATATATATAGAGAGAGAGAGAGAAGAGGGTCTATTTGCACATTTTTCTTTCTCACATGACACGTTGCCAGTATGCCAAGGATTGACAATCAAGAAATGTTTCCCATGCTATGCCTGATTATTATCGTATGTAAAGCCCTTCTGTTATACAACCCATTAACTGCCTGGTAAATTTAAAGCGTCTTGTCCTGGGTGCCAAGATTTTAGTTTAAAGTTACTGATATAATATTGTAATGGTATTTATGATATTTTTATTGAAAAAAAAACAACACTTCGAGATAAATTTTGTTTGATTTTACAAGCTCGTCACCTAATTTCACCTGGTGACTTTCAGATGTGTAATGTTCATCCCTGCGAAAAACTTATAAGGCGATGGTAGTTGTAAAGTAATAAAAATGGACTGTGATAAATAATAATGAGACCTCAAGAAAACCATTCATTGGTACAAAGAAATCGCTCTACCTAACTTCGAAATCTTACAGAATGCATACTTGTTCTACAACCAAAAAATTTGAGGGAATCAAAAGATGAGAATGCATCAATTTGGGGAATCAGTTATGCATTTATTTGATGGTGACTGCAGTAATGCAGGAGAAAGCAGCAACTATAATACAAATACAACTGATTTTCATTACTAAGAACATCTTCCCACAGAAAAAAAAAGGATACCTACAAAGCCATATCGAATGTATAGAACTTAAGGAGACAAAATATTTTTGCCCTGTGTGTCCCAACATCCCAGCACTGTACGTTGATCATTGCTTTTAAAGTTCATCATACACAGCAACAACAACAATATTTTTTAAGTTTTTTAATACATTAAAATCATCTTATTATTATGTTGTAATCTAATCTAAGTTATAATTTAATAATAAAAATCGGTAATTAATGTGTTTTTTGTACTACATAAATTTTTCATTCATCCTTTCTAATAATTCCCGACTCAAATGGAGATATGTAATCAATCTAAAATTTCAGCACACATTACGAGATATCTCTTAGTTGGCAGTCAGTGGGATAACTACGGTGCAATGTGTGGGTGGAAAGTACCGAAAACAAAAAAAAGGGGGGAGTAATAAGTTAAACTGAGACTAATAAATTGAATTAACCAACGAACTCTCTTATAGCATTGGATCTTACTGCACTAGGGGAAAAAAAGGGGGGGGAAGCACTTGATTGTATATCATACGAAATAGTGTCTGAATTCAATTACAATAACTTAAAAATTGGGAGTATTCTTAAACTGTGTGTTAGCAATGAATCTCATTATATTTACAATACATAATTTCCTGTGATATTTGCCCCTAATTTTTGACATATTTCTTTAGATGAGAACAGTGCCGTATTAGTCATGGTCCGAACTCTTCGTTTCTCTCGGGCCAGATTTGCTTATGTCGAGTCGTGAGATAGTCCTGGTACTGTTGAATACCCGCCGTATTGAAGGGTTGATGCACGTTTAATCCGTCAAGGTTCGAAACCCTCACTTTAGTGTGATTTAGAAGTTTGGAAAATGTGAGGGGGGGCAGGAGTTTAGTTGCCTTCACTTTACCGTTGTTCAGAATTTCAAGGTCTGTCACCAATAGTCCTCGTAGTGCAACATTAATAAACTATTCATCAAAATTAAATTGCCGTTTTATTATTGTTGAAATACTAAAAGTTTAACTATATAGGTGTAGGTATTGCTAAATCTTTTTTAATAAAACTTTATCATTAAAAAAATCATGATAAATTGTTAAACAATGTAAGCGTTAATTGTGTGACACTAAGAATGTAGGTATTGCTATTCTATAGTATATATTTGTCATAGTGGAAGGTTTCTTAAACTTTTTGCTTTTCTGGTTCTTTACCATTTAAAAACAACCTCATATTCTTAACATATGGACTCTGCCTTATGTAACCTTTTCTTTTATGCGGGACACTGAATATTAAACACCAAGAAGGTATGGTCAGGGAATTATGCTAAATTCTGGGTAAACGAGTAATGCAAATGACGCGAAATACGCATCTCTTCGGTACATTGAATGGGATATAAAGGAAAGAACCTGCAGAATAAGTAGTATGTGTGCCGTTATTTATGCAAGAGAAATCATTGCCGATATTCGTTTCTTGTCTCCGAAGGCACGTATGATAGCAGAAAATACTGGGCCGTCGCCAAAGGAAGCAGTTCCAGCAGACAAATAGTTGTATGAAGGGGAGCATTGTTATATTGGACTGAGAAAGACGATAAGAAATCCGCACGTCAGATTTCAACTGATACCCACCTAGTTGCGTCCAAGGTGTATCGGTTCCGACAGATGCTTGGAACAAGGAAATGTGACAAGTTTGAGGGATATCAATGCGGTCAAAACGACGTAAGCACTCGTGGATCGATGTATCCGCCGACGAACGTTGCAACCTGCAAGTCACTTCTGCCGCCGTTTTGCAGAATGTGCAAGGCACGTTTGAATCAGAACCATTACCTTTCGATTTGTCTGCACTCATGTCGTCTGTAAAAAAGAGTACCATTGATCCACTGTACCAACAATTCCGTTTGGAAAGGTGACGGGGTAGAACAACGTGGACGACAGAATGGCTTTCGGGATCGTGTTCTCAGACAGGTCATGCTTCTGTTTGTTCATTGATTGTAACCATGTACCAGTGTGACACCGACTTTTTGACAAGTAAAATTTGACCACATTTGTGGAACACCCAAAATGCATTACAACACAGTATCGTGGCTTGGGACGCTGTCACGTACGATAGTATGTCACCATTCGAACGTAGTGTGTGTGTGTGTGTTGCATTTTCAATGTCATTTAGAACTTTTGCATATAAACTTAAATTGAAGTCGCCGAAAAAACTGAATAGTTATTTCGAAAACACTTAGCTGAGTTAGAAATGTTGATATATAATAAGTACATTAAAACATACGAAACTCTCTTCTACTTTTATTTTATACCTAAAACGCATGATGTGTAAAGATGGATGCTATTTACCATGAATGAAACTGATGTGTGATGTTTCTGTTATGGGAAATGCATCTGATATGCTATTTTAATTATAATGCAAAAAAAATTGTAAAATAAAATTCAGTCTATAAGTAGTTATTGGGGGGAAAATAATACATGCCTTTTTCATATAATATATGCTCTAAAAATAATATACTATAATTGTAACTTATTTTAGTTGGTGTATTACAGAATAATTCTTAATGGCATCTATATGCAGTGAATGCGTGGTTTTTTAAAAACGTAATTACGGGGTAGTTAAGTGGCCATGGTTGCGAATTTATGAATGGCGTTACTTCTATTGGAGTCCTGATGCCTCTAAAGGGATGATGCTGCAACGTAGGGTGGCGGACGCCTGTTAAATCTTCCAATGCTCTAGGTCTTTATATTGGTATGGTGTGGATGTTTGCAGAGATATAAAGGGGTATATATATATCAGTTCAGGTGCAATCTTTATTAATTAACCATAGTTCAAAATAACGAGGTTGGTTACGAATCGCTCTCTTGTTTAACACATGAAGAGAATAATCGGTGAATTGTAAATGTGTAATCGATTTCTTCATTTTTGATTGCAAAATCAAGATAGCGTAAATTAGTTTAAATTAAGAGCATTTGTGTGTGTGTGTGTGTGTGTCATTTTAAATATTGGAACATTGTACAACTCAAGATTAATTAACAAAAAAGAAATCTATAAATTTTCCTCTTAACTCGTTCGCTTCCGCTGGCACGTCAGTATGGTGCTACTTCGTATGCCGGCCCTGCTCTGGGACGACGATCGCGACTATGATAAATTTATACTTTATTTTTAGTGTAGCTTTGGAGGTTGAACGAAGAGGTTTTTGAGGCATGTTAGTGAAGCCTTATTTTTATATTTTATGTGCTTGGTTTTTTTTTTTTTTAAATCCTATGTTTTATTTTTTTTTATGTCCGATTTTAAAAATGGTGGACATTACAAGTATTGCAGGGCCTCCACAGCCTAAGAAAAGTAAATAAAAAAATGACTTAAGCCGAAATATTAGAATTTTTAGAAAAGAGTGAAACATGAAAATATAAGGTTTTTCTGGTTTTACTACTAAAATTATTAGGAATATTTTTAACCATTAAAACACTATTTTGTAATTCGGCTTCTGAGAATGGATTTATCAATTTTACTGGCAGCGAATGTGGTAAATGTCACACACACACATCCGCAGTTATTTCCCCACCTCGCGCTCTCTCAAATAGCTATCAAAACCTTATAACGCCCCTATCTTATACTCTCTGTCTCAAACATGAATAAAACTATAAACGAATCCATCATATTTATATATCCAGTAAAAAGGAAATACATATAGCTTGGAGAAAATAATGCAAAATAAAGGTCTTATCTTTTTTAATTAACATGAAAACTATTGTTCTGTGTAAAAGGAGAGAAAAAAAGGACTACACTGTACTGGAGTTGTTTTCACGTTTGAACTTCGTACAATGCACAACTGAAATGAATTCTGAATCATAATTAATGTAAAGCTCGTGTATCCATTAATTCAACGCATAAAAAGAACTGTTCTTCAGAAATAAGTAAAGTATATACCATTACTATAAAGTTCTTTTCCCGAAATTGGATTTGTCACGCACGTTACAATATGTATTTTCTTTTATATTGGATTTCTTAAAAGTTTCTTATCCATTAATGATGAAAGTTTCCGCTATCTTAAAACGGATATCTGCCGAAATTCATCCAAATTGACTTAAAACAACCGGTGTATTTATGACTATCTATAACCATAATTTAAGACATTTTGTTTTATTAATTAGGGATACGTTAATAATGAAAACAATTCTTCTGCTTTGAGCTCTTGTTTGAAACAAATCCCTGGACTCGTTAATGCAGGACTTTTATAACGCAAGCATCATTATCTTCTAGTTGATTTTTTTTTAGTTGCAGTTACATCTTTTTTTTCTTTTCTTTTATGATGATATAAGTAATAGTAGAGAGATGATGAAGCAATACTGTTGCTTCTTTTTAATGTCTTCCGATTACTTTGCAATTCAGTCTTTGATTTCGGATCCCATTACCAATAAATTAGTTTTTAAAAACATGCTTGTTTCTTGATACTTTTGTTTTTATAAAATGAGCAGCTGAATTAATTATACTTCAATACTTTTTGTGTGTACGCGTTTATTCGTTAATTTAATCGTCATTTTTAAGGTATCCAACTACGTTTGGAACCGTGATTTTAAAAAAACGCGTATAAATAAGTAATTTTTATGATATTTAGTGTCACTTGGATTAGAATACATGTATAAAATTGTTTTAAGAATATTATTAGAATAACGAATTATTTAAGGTATCCGACTACGTTTGAAACCGTGATTTTGCAAAAGCGTGCAAATGGATAATATTAATGATATTTAGTGTCACTTAGATTAGAATACATGTATATAATTGTTTTAAGGACATTATGACAAAAAAAAATTATTTAAATACAATATTTTGGCAAAAAGTTAACTTAGAATAACCTTTTTTTCCAAATGTTCTCCTTTTGTAAAAAATGCTTCTATTGTATTAATATTTTGCCTGTATTCAGCTGAGACCTTTGAACAGAGGCTCAACTAGAATTTTTGAAGTGCATAACTTGGAAGTCGGTGTATCCATGTTTTACGAAAACAGAAGGGAGAAATTTTAAGATAATACGCCGATAATTATTTCAAATGGTTGTAACTCTGAAAATAATGTGAATTTTTCAAAAATCATAGTTGAACCTCTGTACAGAGGTCTGAGCTATAGACAGGCAAAATATTAATACAATAGAAGCATTTCTTACAAAAGGAGAACATTTGGAAAAAAGGTTATTCTAAGTTCATTTTTTGCCAAAATATTGTATTTAAATATTTTTTTGTCATAATGTCCTTAAAACAATTTAATATATGTATTCTATCTAAGTGACACTAAATATCATGAAAATTATCCATTTATACGCTTTTTTAAAACCATGGTTCCGAACGTAGTCGGATACCTTAAATGCTATATTTTAACAAAAAATTAACTTTGAATTCCCTATTTTCAAAACATTTTCCTTTAATGAAAAATGCTTCTGTAATAATAATATTGTCCTTATATAAAGCTAAGATTTCTCCTGAAGGCCTGAACTAGAATTTTTGAAAAATTCTCATTATTTCCAGAGTTACACCCAATTGAAATAATTATCGGTGTTTTTTCTCTGAAAATGTCTCCACTCTTTGTTGTATTAAAATACGGATAAATCCATTCCTTTGTAATATAATTCAAAACACTTGGTTCAGGCTCTGTACAGAGGTCTGAGCTATATATAAGCAAAATATTATTATAGAAGCATTTCACATAAAAGGAGAATGTTTTGAAAATTTGTAATTCTAGGTTCATTCCTTGCCAAAATATTGCATTTAAATGATTTTTTACTGTAATAATAGTCTTAAAACAATTTTTTTCATGTATTCTTATCTAAGTGGCACTAAATATTATAAAAATTATCCATTTTTGCGCTTTTGCAAAATGACTGCTCCGAACGTAGTCGGATACCTCAACTTAAAAATTAACTTTTTAAACAATAATGAGATTGTTATACGCGAGGAAGTTAACTAATGACAGCAGTGTTAGTATTGGTTATCTTCAGTTTTTTGCTCTTTGAATTGTTATGTTTTATTTTTGTGTTTGAATAATTTTCGAACGCATTTTTATTAATGATCCATAAGTTGCGTTAATCATATCTCCCTGGAAGGAAAAATTCTGAAGAAATGATTAGATTATATCCTTATGTGTAAATTATTTCCAAAATAGTTTTCCTAAATTTCTTTTATTGTTTCTTCTGAGAAAGGAAGCAAAAGCTCATTTGTGTTTTAACGAGATTAAGCCCTAACAAAAAAAAGGATGTTAGGTAGGGATTTCCATTGTTACAAGAAATCGTGCTGCCATCTGATTTTTTATTATCTCTGAACATACTAAAAAAACACATCTTTAAACAAAAAAATGATTTCAGAACAAGTGAATTAAGAATTGTTCTTTTCTCAAATACAGACTTTATTTCTGATGCACTAGATTATTTTTCTTCGTTTTATCTTTTTAGGAGTGAGATAGAATAGAGGAAAAAATCCCTAAAAAAATTTTAAGGATGTTGACTTTGATATTCGATCCTATTCACATCATGTCGATTAAAATAGCACACAGCTTCATTTAAAATATGCAATTGGACCCCGATTTAACGAATCCCTATTTAAAGAATAATAAACCCCGAAATAACGAATTATTTCAACGGCCTAAAAATTTTTTTATTAGTTTGAATGAGGAAAAAAAATGTTTTTTCTTTTTGGTCCGGAAACGAAAAAAGCTTTTCTTGAAAGCAGAAAATTTTGACGGGAAAGGGTTTAGCTCATAATAAAACATTACCGTTGCAGATCAGTCATGAGTGTAACCTATGCTGTGAGTTTTGATTAGGACAGGAAACTCCGTTCTAAAAGCATTCCACTCCACAACGCAAATGAATATTTTAAGATTTTAACGATTCTGTTACATTGAATGACGGACTGCCTATCTGTGCAATTGAAGTTCAGAAAACTGTTGATTTGTCGGAGCCATTGAATAACGATTCTGATACAGAAACTGATAAAGAAACTCCTATCAAAACTGTCACATTTCCTAATGCTTGGAAATTGTGAAAACATATCTTATGCAGCAAGATGTAAATGACGTGGTCTTTTTCTGCATAAAGTCGAAAAAGAACTCTTTCGAGTCCGGAATCAAAAAGATTTTCAAATATCTATAAACTGGTGGGTAATAATTCACTAATAATGTTTGTAGCTGTTGAATAAAAAGTGTGAAATTTCTAACTGTGGATATTTTTTTGTGTAGTTGCTTATTGTAGAATTTCCAAAAGCTAAATGCAAAAAAAAAAAAAAATTGTTTTGTTGGGACCCTGATTTTACAAACAAAATATCTGCTTTACGATGTGTCTTTGGGCATATGGGCTGAAATCAGCCCTCCATTCCATATTTGAGAGTCTTTGATGGGGAAGCGACGATAGTGGAGTTTTTCTTTCTGCGAAATACTTCGTGACTGTTGGTGGAGAGTACTGGTCCGGGAGGTGTGGCTTATCTTGGCTTCTTTCTGATGTCCTGGAAGCTGTGATTTTTGCTTGAGAGAGAGCTAGGTGGCTGCTCTCTGATTGGATGCTGAGTGGTGAGGATAATGACTCCATTGGCTGCCCAAGGGGTTCAAAAAGTTACAAAATGGAGAAATGCGAGATGCTTGTCCAGTTGGGAGATGGAATTTAAAGTTAAGTGAGAAAAATGTGAAAGATAATAAATAAATTAAAAAGGAGAATTTAAAATTTAGCAGGTATGCAATAAAGATATTACATGAAAAAGTGACCCTATGGAGGGTTATAGGAATCAAGGAGAATTAATTCTCCTTGGTCTTTTGGTTTTTATGTTAGCATCATAGGGAATTAAATTCAACATATTACTATTATTAACGAAATATCTGGTCCCAATGAATTCGTTAAATCGGGCTCTGACTGTATTTACAGCAAAGACATATCTTTTCCTCTTTCTTTTTCTGAACTTTTGCAACCAATAACGGATACTTAGGTTTGAGAAAGAGATCTCATCAGTGTTCGCCCTAATTCAATGGATCTAAAATTTAAATAGATATGATAAAATGAGATTTTTCAATTTGATGGTATTGCTAAGATGTAAATCTGCTCAACTTGTGAAGGAAATGAATTTATTAATTTGTGTTTTTAAATATATGGAATATTTTTGCTATACTGCAATTGCTTGAGTTTGTCTTCGTTAAATTATTGTCATTTTATTTTAAGTTTTGCTTCATAAAAATTTCCTGGCACCGATTCAAGAATAAGTAGAGAAACAAAATGTTAAAACTGCTTGAGTACTGTGCATTGCTTACTTTAAAACTGTATTTTTTAATATAAAATAATTTTTTATCTTTCAAAAAAATTTGAAATTTAATATTTGTATAACTTGCTCCGTACTTGCAATGAATGTATTCGAAATGTAATTTCAGTTTCGAAGAGCGCACAATTATAATGTGCATGCGTGCTATATTAACCACTTTTTTTAAATTTAATATTTTTATCAGTACTTGTAGCAATTTTAATTTTTAGATTTATTTGTTTTTTATTGTATTTTTTAATGTTTCAACGTCATGTTTTAAATTGGATTGTTTCAGCTATTCGTCTTCATGTCAAATCATTTATCAGTTTTTTTTATATTGTTTTTTAATCTATGTGGATCTAATCGATTTTAATTTTTTAATTTATTTGCTTTTATTGCAGTGTCTTACATTTCTGCTTCTTATTTTAAATTCGATCATGTCGACTATTTTGTGCCCCTTACCAATTCATTTATCAGTTTCAAATAAGGTTGTTTTCTATGACTTTATAAATGTTTGTGCTAAATGACAATTTAAAAAAATTTCTTTTCTAACTTCGGTTTCTATAAAATTATACAATAAATAACAAAATCGTTTTTTTTTTTTTTAAAAAAAGACAACTTGATTTTTTTTAGAGTATGTGGTATTTGACATTTCTTTTGTCTTATGACATTCTGAAATTTGTTTGATACTTTTGTTATGCATCCACTTTATATTTTATTACATGACTTAGGAATTAAATCTTTGCCTCGTATTTTAAAATCGTGAAAATGAACTAGTTTTTTGACCCAAAAACATTAATTTACATGTGTAAAATATAGTTGCAATTTCGAAACTAAAAGATTGAAAGCCGTATCTTTTTAAAAGGAAAGGATTTATTGGACTATTCGTATTTCACTGATTTTTCATTTTTTAAGAACATCTTTTTAAAAACTAAACTCTAAAGAGAACATCATACTCTATATTGAAGTGTGAAATTATGAACTATGTCCGCTAATTTCTTACAAAACATTTTCAGTATCCTCAACAATACATCAACTATTAAACTGATTAGAATATTTAACAGACAAATGTGTAAAAAGGTACTAGTATATATGTTACCTGCAAAGTATGAAATCCGGTATTGTATAGAATGCCTGGACATTGTATAGAAAGCCTAAAACTAGCCGGCAATGTATGAAATGATTCTTATTTCACACGTTGCCTAGGCATTCTATAGTATGCATAATGAGAAACCGGCAAAGTGTGAAATACATCTCCGATTCATTTCGAATATTGCGTGGCAATACACGAGACTTTTAGTCAGTTGCACATTGCGGTTTGTTCGGGAGTGTCAAAATACTCAATTTTATTTAAACTATTTCAACAAAAAAATTGGTTTTTTCCTGTGCTGCATGAAAATGGAAGAGCAAGCTGTGGTGTTGGAGAAAAAGTGATGGTCTTTTGCAGGTATCAGCAACCTACGGCACACGTGCCACATGTAGCACGTGGAACAATTTCAGTGGCACTTTGCTCTACTCAACAAATTTGTCAATTTTTGATTTGTTTCAAAAATGCCTTGCTGTATGGTACGCTGAATCATATTGGTAGATTGGCTTAACACACTACGGATGAAAGATTGTCGAACCCTGGTCTATAGACATGAAACAACTATTCGAGTTAATGCTGTAAAAAAAATGTAAAAAAAAAGTTTTTTGTCTTAACTGAAATTACTTACTAGAAGTTAATAACTGATATATACACAAAATGACTACTAAGAAGGAACCTAGGAGCTATTGGTTGTTGAATAGCTTTGATATGATGTTTGTGGAAAATAAAAGTAAACTCGTTTAACTTGTTAAAGCAAGCGTCAGTACCATACAGTAATCATGTCAGTACCATACCAACCCCCGGTCCGTGGATCAAATTGTATCGGGCATCTCAAAGAAGATTTAAATTATTTCCATTTTATTTAAAAGGGAGTATTTTTCTCTCGTTTGCGTGACTTCACATGGAAATCATTTTATATTTCATGTAAAAAAAATCACTTTATATTCATTTTTTGGTGCATCGTAATTTTATTCTGAGGACATGTTTAAATACAGTTAAATTATTAAATCAAAACAATTTATAATATAAATAATTAACGTCCCACCCTCAGCGGGCCGCGGTAAAATTATCAAACGGTGACCGGTCCGGAAGGTAAAAAAGGTTGGGAGGCAATACTATACAGTATACGTCACGCATTCTGAGGACATGATAAAATTCTGAAAGAACTTTTAACCGAATACAAAAATGTTACACGTTATGATATTTAACTGTACATCCACCTTTGTGAGAATCTTGCCAGAAAAAAAGCAGTAAATTATTAAAAAATTGTATTGTTGTGAAATCTGTGATTTTTTTTTCCCGAATGCCAATATATTGGCATTTGTAATGAGTGGGGAAATGATGGTTACTATTTTGTGAAGGAATTTAAAAACAAGTATGTGCGAAATCACAATTTACTTTGTGCCCTAAGAACTTGCTTAGAATTAAAGATTTTCCTGACCACGGAATTCCTCTTCTGTCAGTTGCAATGGCTCAGTCCAGTGGAAGCGGCCAAGGATTCGTCAAATGTATGTGTGAAACAAAATACTAACATAAGAATCGTGAAAAATGTAATGAAATGTAATTCAAAATTTCATTCAAGCCGACCATGTTGAAACATGTAGGTTAATTTTAATTTCTTATTTGAAAATTTTGTTTTTCTTAGGTAATTTTTTTTTTTGGTACAACTTTTAATTTTCCCCTTTACGCATTTTAAATTTTTTTTAGTGTCACTCTCATTATTTTATACTCTAATTTTCATTATTTTGTCAGACTAACTTTTGTATTTTTATGAATGTACGTCATTGATATCACATAGATTTATCATAACCTTATTTCATACTTAGCCTAAATAGCTTTAGTCATTCTATACAATGCCTATGCAAAGTATGTGATAAAGCTCAGATTTCATACTTTGCCTAAATAGCTTTAGTCATTCTATAGAATGCCTAGGCAAAGTATATAATAAATCTCATATTTCATACTTTGCCTAAAAACGTCCGGCATTCTATAGAATGCCGGCATTTCATACTTTGTCGGTAACATAAATATTTCTCAAAAAAGTGACTAGCTAGAGGAACCTAACTTTTTTTTTATGCAAACGGATAGGAACTTGTTAAAATGCTGATAGAAACTTATAATACGTAGTTTTCTGATCTACTTTAAGAATCTCTTAATCGTGTTTAACAAATGTGCATGTGTATCACTCATTCCTATTATAAGATTTTTCTATACTTGAAATCATATTTGTATTGATTTCTGAAACAGACAATGTGGCAATGTTTTAATAAAAGAAAAATTCATCTTTAACTAATTTTGAAATAAATTCTCAAGCATTTGTTTAATGTGCAGTCTTAATTATCTGTGTGTTTAATGATTCTATACTCTGCTTTCATATTTCTATAATTCATTACTAATGCATATAAATTTCTCAGTGCTCTTTATTCAGATGCCTATCAAAACAGCTGATTGCTATTCACGATTTTATTCAATAATCTTCACCAAAACATTTTTCTGACACCGTGCGTCATATGGGCACTGCATATTTTAAAGTACATTGCACAAAACGTATAACGTACTTTGTGCAAAATTCATGCAATACTTCCATATCTTAAAATAATATCTACGAAGTCTTAGTGTTTGCTTTCCCTTTGAGTTTTGTATTTTTTTGGATATTTTTATGCGATTTCGAGGTTATTAAAATCGATGTTCCCTTTAAGACATATATACAGTTAAGGTATCCGACTACCCTAAAATCGTGATTTTTTTCAAAATTGACACATTTTTTTATGATTTTATTTTATTGGCCATCTTATTAGCTTAATAAAAATACCAAGTTTTTTATTTTCCATTCACTAGAACAAAAACTACGCGTCTTTTAGTAAAAGAAGATGCCATAACTTTACACAAGATGCCAAACTTTAAAATGCGTTTTACTCGA
>BMAV01024666.1:257503-299712 GCA_019973955.1 Trichonephila inaurata madagascariensis | reverse complement strand
CGAGTTCTTTTAAATTCTTTCCTGTAAAACTGGGAATTGACTTTTAAGAAGATGAAATGTCGAAGCAGTTATCTTAATGCCCCATTTGTGTTAACGTAATCCTTTCCTAACAGCCCATTTATAGCTCTAGAACGACATAAATTAAATTTAAGTCCCTGAAATGGAAGAAAATACTCTAAAACCCTCTGAAGTCACTGCAATAACCATACTACGAACATTTACATTTTGACTTTTTGCTGGAATTGACAATTTAAGTGAGTGTGTGTTTACTTGTTTTAATAATGGTTTTAAAACGCGTTACATCTGATGAATTATTACAAAATATTAATCTTTAGCATAATGCTATTATTAAAATATTAAAGATCTCGAATTATTTAAAAGACAAAGAAATTTGCTCTATTCAGAGTTATGATTTTCCATATCTATTTAATTCAACTATCACTAATTAAATAATAATATTACTAGTATTATGAAGTTTCAGAATTACTCTCTCTCTCCCATAAACAGATTTAATAAGAATTTTTATCTATAACGTATATATTTATGATCTGATTATTATATTATTTTTTTATTCGATTCGCGAGTTTACATCTGTCTTTTTATCCTAATTACTTAAATCTTATTATAACAAACAGTAGCCAACTTGCTACAGATTACCTTAATACAACTTTCCATATTATGGATCATATATTAAATAGTAATATTTTTTGATGAAAGCGATGCGTTTTCAATTTTAACATTACTGAAACTCCTTTATGGAATAGTAATACCATATATATATATTTTTTAACTGGAGCAGTATTATAAATTATTTACAAAGTAACCCTTTTTGGGTGAATAAAATGATAAAATTCACAACATTAAAAAAATTATGAGATACTGTTTATAACATGTTCATCTCATTAATTTTCTTAATACATGTAGTTGTAATTAGTTTTATGTTGTTGATTTGTGATAAGTTTTTCTTAATTTATATCTTAATATCTATTAATTACTTAATTTTAGTCATAGACTGCTTGTTTGGATCTTGTTGGAAATTTTTTGTAATTTAAGTATTTTATTAATTTTAGTTCCAATACAATTTTTCCTTCGTTAAAAAATATTTGAATTTTATAACTTGTTTTCATATTTTCAAAATTCAACATACTGTAACTTTGAAGAAAATTTATGAACAATATTATCCGGTGTTCATTGTTTTGGATGTTTATAAAGAATGTATGCAGCGTTTTGTTACTTGAGTTGTTAGTGATTATGTAAGACGCAAGAAGATGGAAAGGTGGTGATAATAAGAGTTTTATTAGTTTTAAACATAGTTTATGTACTATTAGGAAATAAAAAGTATATTAGTACTATTAGTTATTAGAACTATTGCAAAATAAGAAAGATTAGAGGCGGGAACAATATAAGTCAAATATTACACGTCTGTGGCCAGGAAGGCAGATACCATTTTCAACGTCTTGATCGCTTGAGTTCAACACTGCACTGGTGGTTCGTCGCCAAAAGCCCTCGAGTAGCTGAATAGTGCGACGTTAATATTCACTCACCCTACACTAGACTGACACTATACTGTTTTTTATCAGTACGGATATAAGGTGGCAGCCCCATCTATTGGTACAGTTCTTAATTTGAAAAAATGATCCGTTAAAATTATGAATTAATTTTAGTATTTTTGAATTTCACACATACTTCTAAGTTAGTAGATTATTATACTTTTTCATTACAGAATTATGGGTAATTACATTTTTTAAAATAATTTTAGTATTAAATTTAAAAACGAACTGTATTTTCTCTTATTTTATTACAACTCTATAGTATACGCAAATTAAAGTGTGTAGCGTCTTGAAACTGCTTTACCTTAGTAATCGAATAATTAGATCATCGATTCACTTATCCGTTCATGAAAATATAAATCAGCTAATTTACTGCTAGCAGGTCCATCTTATCGTACGCCTTTAATCTGTTTAGGTGTACTACCTTAATAATTAATGCAATTTTATTTAAAAACTCAAGTGCTATAATTCTGAAACTTTATAGCAGAGGTCGGCAACCTATGGCACTCGTACCAAATTTGGCAGGCGGTGCAATTCTCAGTGGCACCGTACACGTCTCTGCAAATTACCGAAGTTTCAAGTAAAGTTAATAATTTTGGAATGGAACTTATTGATGTAATATATCGATAACATCTACGGAATTACAAAAAGTCTCGATGATAACTCTAACGATAAATCGACAGCTATTTTATAAATTATTGGATGTCATTGCGTGATAGATTTAATTGAAGTAAATAACATGTACTCTGTTTTCTGCTTTTGGTACTATATATTTATGTGAAAAAATCTTCTCATGTGAAAAATATGTTGAGTCCGTGAAGAATTTGTTTTACAAAATGTTCAGAATCCTGTCAAATTGAAAGGCACAAATAGTATATCCTTGATATTGCGATACGAAGTAGAGAAGTGCAGGGACAAGGTTCACGTTAAAAAAGATCCTTTATTTAACTATATTGAAGGGGGACACATATTTTTTGTTATTTATTTCTTATTGTTATAAATATGAAGTGCTCAACTGAGCTGAAATTTTTACATGATTATTTTGGATGACAATACAATAATTTAATTATAATTAATAAAAATTAATTGATTAAAACTTATTCAAAGAATTACAAATATAGCCACGTTGGCATCATTTTCGGTGATTTAGCGATCCTTTTGGCGACTTGTGTCAAAACTTGAAAAGGTTTTTTTTCTCACGTTTTAAAGCATTCAGTTGAACTGAAATTTTATGTACATGATTGTTTTGGATGACAATACGATACTTTAATGATAATTAATAAAAATGAATTGCCGCTTAATGTTGTGATTCTATCATATGTATATACATATTTATATTAATTGTAACTATTTAATAAGAAGTAGCTAAAAAATATATAAAAAGTAGCTAAAATAAAATTTTTCTTTGTTGATCTAAGTAGGAATTGACTTAAAAAACTTTTTTTATATTACTTGTTTGTTTGTTTTTTATTATCTTGTAGAAGTAGTTACGTTTTATGTGTTGTTTATTTTTATGTTAATAAGTATCTTTAAATGATGCAAAAGTAAAACAAACAAAACTGTAAATCTAGATATTTTGTACCTCTGTTTCCTAATTTTGTATGTATTATCGTGGGAACCGAATTGTTTCAAATATTTCTTATAGTGTGGCACCCTGAATCATATTGGTAGTTTGGTTTGACATGCTACAGTTAAAAGGTTGCAGACATTTTTATAGCATTATTTAGTCCATAATTTTCCAAAAGACCCTGTAACATTCTCCTGCTCATTTTCCTTAAATAACTTCTGCGGCTACTTCATTACGTTGTGTGATATGCAAGCTTTATTTTATGAAGGAATCTTAATATAGGAATACTATTTAAATAGAATTGCAGTAGAAAAAAGTTTAAAAGGTCTTGGATTCCTAGATGAAAGTGAGGAAAGATAGGAGAAAGCGCAATTGCGACATTGACGCCTGTGCATTATAAATGTATCACTGAAGTCAAAGGAACCTTAACGAGAACAGATTCAGAAACAGGATCCGAATCTCGCTATTAGGAGAGTACTGTTTAGTGATTGCAAAATAAATAATTCTTTATTGTAATATTTATGTGATGGAATAGGAAAGTTAAACCGTTCTCTCCGTGTCTAATTTATTTTGATGTTGATTATTCAACTCTTAAACGAGTTAAAAATAACAAGTAATATAAAAAATATAAAAAAGTTAAGTCAATTCCTACTTAGATCAACAAAGAAAAATTTTATTTAGCTACTTTTTATTAAATAGTTACAATTAATATAAATATATATATACATATGAAAGAATCGCACCATTAAGTGGTAATTATCATTAAAGTATCGTATTGTCATCCAAAAAAATCGTGTATATAAAATTTCAGTTCGAATGAATGCTTTAAAACTTGAGGGGGGAAAATCTTAACAGTTTTGACCCAAGTCGCCAAAAATGATGCCAACGTGGCTGTATTTGTAATTCTTTGAATAATTAGTTTTAATCAATTAATTTTTATTAATTATAATTAAATTACTGTATTGTCATCCAAAATAATCATGTATATAAAATTTCAGCTCAGTTGAGCGCTTTAAAGTGTATTTTATTAACGATTGAAAATTCCACCAAGATAAATGAATAAATATAGAGAGTGTGAGTTAATAGTAGGAATTGAAAAAGCATTGAAAAGTTACACGTCACAATCTTTATATCTTTAATATCAGTTTTGAGAATAGATCTTCAAAATCATAACTATGTTAATTAAGACAATCCCTTGAAAGTCAACATTTTTAGCATACTTAGAAATATGAATTGCTTAACGAACTATTTAAATTTTTTTTTATTACCGTCGCTCTTTGAAGCTCCACGAGGGCTACTGGCAGCGGACTTCGTAATTCTGAAACCTTAGTCAGGTGACAACTTCCCCGAGCTAGCACCCAACTCTTCAAATCTCATACTGACGTGAGGACATTGAGACTTGACAGATTTAACGTGCATCCGCCTATCTAAATGGTGGATCTTCAGTAGCACCCCAGCTCTCAGAACTCGCCACTCTTCGACGTTGGCCACGAGTTTGCTACCATATTTACCACAGCCACAGTTAAACAAAAACATTTTTATCAAGTGATATGTTTCTGGAGATCGGAATAAGACTGTTGAGGAGCAAAAAAACAGTAGTTTCCATTTTGAAAAATGTGCGTTTAACCAAACATAAATTTTGTTTTTTTGCATTTTTTCGAATTCCGAAAATTAATATCATGTTTACTTGTTTTTTACTTCTTATGAAATAATTTTGTTTAGGAAATAACACAATTACCTGGCGGAAACCGCAATATTTTCTTATCTTAAGTCCAAACTCATCTAAAACAAAAACAAAAATGTTTAATTTACTGGCAAATCTAATTAATATATGTATTTTTTCTCTTTAATGTTTCTCATCAAGAAGTCTTGATAAACCAGCGAGAATTTTCGACAGTTGGTAAACAGTCGTTCCCCTATGTCCATAATTAATTTCCGGTTTTCACTCTATTAATATCTTATCATATTATGTGAGGGAAAGTATATTTAACTTCACTGTGCTGAGTGTTCTTGCTGTGTTAATAGTAAGGGGAAAAAACTTTAAATTATGTTGACGAAGCAAGATAAATGTTTATTTATTTTTTAATGAAATTAGTATAACATGAATTTCAGTTCTTAACTCCATTCCAGAGATGGATCGTTAAATAATTTTCCGAATAAAATTGCGACCACACCAGAAAGTTTTAAGAAAATTATATAGATTATTTTTAAATCTGTTTATATGTATGACAGTTGAGCATTGTAATAGAATATGAATATAAAATAAAAAGATTTAAGTTTAAAACATCCTTTAATGTCCCGTTCCCAATAGAAAAACGGGTTCTTTTCCGTTTCACCGGTCTAAATTTTGCCAAGTTATTGTTAGTGGCGACAACACACAACATACACATAAAAAATATTAGTTCTCATTCATTTTTCATCCATTTTTCTTGTATTATGAAAAATACGTTGCTGATAAGAAAAGGCCACGACTTGTTTGGAAAATGTGTAGAAGGTTACTTGCGGGAAAATTCCGTTTGGGGTCGGTTGTTTTGGTGACTTTATCGCCTTACGCCGGCGAAACGGAAAAGGCACCCAAAAATGATTGATTATGTATGAATAAACAAAGTTAGTTGATGTTGAAATGCCATATAAAGAAAAAAATATCAAGAAAAACAGGAGTAAAGATGATGTTGCTTGTATTTGTTACACTTTGTAACGTGTTAATAATAAATGTTGTATATCATCCTAGTCACGCTAACGTTTATATTTCATGCAAGCACAGAACGTTCTCTCTGCTGCGTTGTCATCTAAAAAATCGAGCATTTGCACATCCGTGCTAAGCGGTTTTTTTTATCGAATTCACTTTGTTGTAGTGATGAAACTATCAGAATGTTGCGAGAAATACAAAACTAAAATTCAATACTTGAAAGAATGTTTTTAAATTATTCATTAGGGAAACAGTTGTAAGTTTGTCTCAAAGGACAAATAATTAACATAAATATGACATTTAATAAATACAACTGTAGTAAAAATGTGTAACGGATTACTTATTAGGCGGAGTAGGCAATTGCCTATGGGCCTCGCGCTCTTTAGGGGCCCACAAGAGCGTGTTTTATTTTCTGTTAGTGCTCCAAAAACAGGCTACAGGGCCCCGAGAATTCAACTGCCTAGGGGCCGCATTGATTGTTTATATTTTAAATTGTTTTGACTTAATAAATCTAATTTAATTATATTTTTATATGCCTTCAGAATAAAATACATTTACACCAAAAAATGAATATAAAGTGATTTCTGTGAAAAGTCGTACAAACTCGAGAGGAACACATCACATAGTAAATAAAATAGAAATAATTTAGTTCCTTGGGTGGCTCGGTACCATTTGATCCACGGACCGGTGCCGATCCGCGGCCCCGAAGGTTGGGGATCATTGCAGTAATTGACTTTACTATAGTGAAATATGTTAAAAACTAGTTATCAAAATACAAATATCACAGTTGACAGCTTTATGAATTGTTGCACATGCAAAACTAAATTACATTCAGTTGGTACAATGAAAAATGTTAGTACAAATTAGTCATCTTTCAAACTAGTCTGTCAGAACCAATTGAGGTTGTAAGATAGTTTTATCCATATTTTTGCTCATGCTTTTATTTAATAATGAAAGTGTGTTTAAGAGTTAGAGTCCTCGAAGTAGGGTATGGTATTTATCAGTAACATTAATTTTAAATATTCCACACACACAAAACGCCATCTCTTCATTTCACTGAGGAACTGGAAGGGTATGTTAAAATGACGAGCTCTTTGGCATCCGTTCAACATTTCTACGGTCTAATTCCATTCGATGTCGTATAGTCAAAGCAACGGCATTATGAATATAAGTTCCAATTTATGATTCATTAAAATCGTTTTCACTAAATGATCATTTACCTTCATTTATAAATTGTTTCTATCCGTCGTCCATGTAGATTTTAGTGCAAGTTCAGCAATGGTATCTCATTTTCAAGGCCGTTTGGGTTTCTATGGCGACCTTTAAACACCAGCTATTAATCATCTATTTCGAGTTTTTCCGACGTTAGATTTGTTTTTCTTCGGTCGAGGAGAGAGCTAGCTTCCCTTGTGTTGCATGCTCATAATGGAACGAACCTATAACACACTCGCACGTGCTACGTTGGATAGGGGATCTGTTTCGAAAAAATTTTTTCACCCTTGACTGAATGCGAAGTCTATTTTAATTATGAGTATTGACTGCCTACTTCTTGCTATATTGAGGTTCCAAAAAACATTCTTGTGGAAGTTTTTGTTAATTTATGACCGAAGGATACACGCAAAAAAATCGTTTTTCTTGTAAATGAATTAACTCTGTGCAAATCAATATGAAAAGTTGCGTTGTACCGCAGTCCATTAAAATATAAGCTTGAAAAAAATAATTTTTTTATTATTTGTTACATTTCAACTGTTACTTCTTCCATTTTGAAAATAACTGTTGATCATTCAAATTGGAATAATGGAAAAAAATTCTTTCAACGTAAAAAAAAAAAAATTGAAAGATTTATTTTTTTAAAGTACTGGTTTTTTTTTAAGAAAAATTGGGATTTTGTTTCGAATGTATGTGATAATAATAAAGAAAGAATGAAAATCGTAAAATATCTGAATTGCTCGAATGTTAAAAAACACACTTTTCTTCCATTATTTGTTTGTTTAGTTAAATAAAAATTAATCAAATGATGATAAAGAAATATAAAGCACTGGTATAAACTATATAAAGAACACTTACATCCTAAGCATCTGTTTAATATAATAGGAAGTAGAATCTCTTTTCCTCCACCCCCCCGACTCCTGGCGGGGCTTTTACTGAACTAAGTTCTAAAGAATAGCCTGAGTTATTAGGTATTAGGCCAGTGGCGTAAAGGAGAATATTAGACCCCCTTGCCAAGTCAGGTTTTCTTGCCTTTAATATTTTGTAAATTTGTTAAATACGTACTTGGCGTCAGTCAGGTTTTGTGCCCTCTAGAGTCCAGGGGGCGCGCCCCTTGTTTGAGTGCATGTTACGCCACATTATTAGGCACTCATCTGGTAGACTTGCAATACCCAAGCATTAAGAAGTGGTGATTTGCAGCACAAATTCGGTCGGTTTTCTAGGTGAAACCACAAATGTTGAACTGGATTTGAATCAGATATTATCGTTCAAGACATGATTTGAAATTTACCAGAATGCTTCTCGAATTATTCTCAGACTGTACGGCCCTTTTGGCATAGTGCATCACCCTTTTGATCAATGCCATCTTCCAAAGGTAACACTGCTGCTGCCATGTAAAGGGTGCACTTGTGTGCAGTGATGTTCACGAAGCGTAGCGACGTCTGAGACTGTTCTGTGGGGCTGATGGATCCAAATGTGCTCTATGAAAGCATTGCCCACACTATAATACTGCCGCCACCGCCTTGCGCACCCAGCCAACTTTGCGTTCGAGTGCCAGTGTTTTGGTTAAGGCTATTTTCGGTTAATGTTTAAGAATAGGACCCGAATTTGGAATATTTTTTCAGATATCAAAGAAATTGCTTCACTATCCTTTAAAGAGCAGCATTTTTTATCATACTTCCCATTTTTAACCGAGTTGATTCATTTTTTTCTGGTATAAAATGTGTTTCGCATTTTTTATCCTATACCGTAATGTTAAATGGGCTTTGCCTTCACGTATTAAAACAAAAAAGAAAGTATTCACGGAATATTTTGAAATTTTTAAAAACACTTTATTGTTAACAGAGGTACGAGTTACAATACTGCAAATTTCCATGGAAATTGGGTCATTCTTCTGTCTGAAAATGTGCTTCGCGTTTAGTTAGAGCTCTCGTACTTTCACCGAAGACAGCCTTAAAAAAACGGTGTATTCGCACTCGTCCATCAATGTGGACCCAAAAACAGAATCCGTCGGACCAGGCAACTTCCTTCTATTCTTCTGTGAATAAATACCGGTGTTCCATGGCCCACTGCAGGCGCTGTTAGCGATGTCGTGACATAGCAGAGGTACGCGAATCGGTCGCCAGCTGCATAGGCCCATATGAAACAATTCGCTGCGTTGTGTATTGCAACACATCAATCTGGGTCGTCGCTACTGTTATAGCTGGTGGGGATATCTGCCGTTGTAGCCCTTCGTTCATGGCGAACAATCCGTAAGTCTTTGCTCTTCTCTACGATCAATGTGCCATGACCTTTGATCGGTGACTTGACCTTCCATCACTTTTCGATATGTACTCACAACAGCTACTTGTGAGCAGCACATCAATCGCGCCATTTCTGATATCGATATTTCCAGGCACCAAACCATAACGATTTGACTTTTATCGAGATCTGATAAATCAGCTGATTTTCTCATTACGTCATTTAATGTTGCATGTGGGCGCTTTATATACTCATGTATCAGCTGCGCGTGCGCTATGGTTTTATCTGTTATTTGTGAATCATGCTGTAATAATAATACTTGTACATCAGTTCGTCAGTGTGAGTCAAAATATCCTGATGTATTTATTAATATACAGGGGGCAGGATTCTAGGGGGCCCAAAGCCTGTTATGGTTTTGCATTCCTTTGTAAAACCCGGCTTGGGGCCCCAAACCTGACTTTGCAGGGTCCCTATTATTCTCTGTTACGCCACTGTTAATATACGTCAGAAAATTTTCTTAAATGTAATTGGGCAAAAAAATAAATACTAAGTCAGAATTGAAATTGAATAAGGATTTTCTCTAGATTTTTTTTATTATTACTTCACATTTTGTTACCAAATTCCATAAATAAATTTTCTTTTACTCATTACTAACTTTATCTAATTGTTTCATAAAAAAAATAATTTCATATTTTGAAGAAGGAAAAATAAATCGATGTTGAAAAGAAAAATCTGCTTTCTTTATTAATAAATGCAATTTTATTCAGTGTATTTATGGGAATCTGCCACATGTCGTGGTTATATTCTTGAATTTTCCGTAAAATATTACTTGCATAATGAAATGTTATTTTTGTGTATGTTATTCTTGTGTCCAGCTTTTTAATTTTTTTTTTTTTATTCTAAATATTATCCATTCGTGAAATTGATGAAAAAATATAGTAATTATTCTACTTTATCTCAGAGTCATTTTACAGATTAGGGATATTGTAAATTCTTGTTTCCAATGTTATTTTTCAGATTGATAGTCATTTTTTTCCTTCACTTTTTTGAAGAAAATAATAGGTTAGTTTTCTGCCATATTTAAAGAGAGGGGTTTTATTTAGATTAGTTCTGAAATTGGAAAGCTGATTTGATTACTATTTGAATTATTAATTTATTGTGCCGTGTTAAAAACTGCAATGTATGAACAAGGGAATATTGTCTGGATGAATTTATTTACCCATTATTAAAGTTTTATTATTTTATGTACTGGATACTTATCTTGATACATAAATTTTGAACAAGAAAAGGATTAAAAGATTCATGCAATTAATTTTAAATCAACATACTCAGATTGAAAATATTTATATAAAAATATAACCCTTAGTGCTATTTGAGTGTACTTAAAATTTTTTAAATAATATGTGATCGATTGCAAATTTTAATTGTTAATATTTTTATAGGGTTTTTGAATGTCATTCCTTTGTGGCCTATAACAGAACTTAATATATCTGGTAAGTTTTTAGATTGATTTGGTTAATTCATCAATTATTGAAATGAGGATTTTTTAAATTTATCAATTAGAATGTCAAATGCGTGCTTTACCTTAATTATTAAGTTGTGACATTTGTTAAGAATATTTTAGTTATTATTTAAGACAAATTTAGTAATGTCAACAGAAGAACTTTACTATCAAAATTAGAAATAATTTGCTAAATTTGTTCTAAAAATTAGTAAAACTTTGAATTTAAAAAATAAGTATAATATAAAATTTTAATTTTTCAAATGTAAACTTCTGTTTTGCAATCTTATTCTGTAATATTATGCTAAGACAGCCTCATAAAACAGTTTAAAAATTGCTTAGGGTTCAATCTATGGGCCTTTTTTTTTGTTCTCCCAATTTATATTTAATTTAAATGTGTGTGTGTGTGATTTTTTTGGCATAACGTACGATTGTGGCATAACGTACACTCCTGCATCACAGTGGGGGGGGGGCAGAATTCTAGTGCCCCAAAGCTTGACAGCTGCTAAGTATGGCTTGGGGCCCAAAACCTGACTTTGCAGGGGAGCCCTAATATTCTATTCTCCATTACGCCACTGATTGCATGCATAAAATATTCAAAAGTAACAATCCTGAGACTTTTCTCCATACAGAACAGTATAAATCTGATTGTCTCATTATTTAAGTACTTTTTAATCAATTTTTATGAAACAATATTTTGCAATATATATAACCCCTTTTATTTGAGTTCTTTAAACCGCAACAGTGTAACAATATGATTCTACTTCAGTATATCACTTAATTGTAAAACTACACATTTTTTTTTCACTGACTAAATCTTTTCTCTCTGTCCTGACATATTTTCAGCATAGTTAAGACATTAATAATAATTTTGATTCTTTTCCCTTATTGAAGCATAATGTTTAAATTTCCATACATGAAATGACTGTTCATATTATAAAATATCTAGTTTAGTGTATTACTGTTTAATTTTCATTTGTACTTCTCCCCAGAACTTCAAAAGTACTGTATATCCTAGAATGAAAACCTGTGCTTTATAATAACAGCCACATTACATTTTGCATTATGGGAAAGCAGAACAGCAAGCTCAAGCCAGAAGTCCTTGAAGACCTACGCCAAAATACAGAATTTACTGATGCAGAGATTCAAGAATGGTACAAGGGTTTCCTGAAAGACTGTCCCACTGGACACCTCTCTATTGAGGAATTTAAGAAAATTTATGGAAACTTTTTTCCGTATGGCGACGCGTCGAAGTTTGCGGAACATGTGTTCCGCACCTTTGATGCTAACGGTGACGGAACTATTGATTTCAGGGAATTTTTATGTGCTTTAAGTGTCACGTCTCGTGGAAAATTAGAGCAGAAATTGAAATGGGCATTCAGTATGTATGACCTTGATGGGAATGGATATATATCACGTCAAGAAATGCTAGAAATTGTTACGGTAGGTTTTTTTTCCTTTCCTCAATCAGTAATGTGTCATTAATTTTTGAGACTATTAATCTCATTATGAAAGAGGTTAAAATTATTATATTGCTTATATTCTAGCTGTGCGAACTTTCAAAATATATTTTACTATATTAAGATTCCATCTACCAGCCATTGGGAATGTAGTATTAATCATATGGAATTTGTACTTTCCAAATATTGATTATTTTAATTTCTAAAACCATTTTTGTTCACTCATCAGTTTTCAAAGTGAAATCTTACTTAGCTTTCAAATTAATAATAATACTACTCTAAATGTAGAGTTATAAGTAAAAATTTCATAAGATTAATATTACCCTCATTAATTCAAAGTGGTTGCTAGAGCTTGAGAGTCAAAAGTAATACATTTTTGTTCTGTAATATTGCAGCAAAAGGTATCAAATAAAAATTAGCTGAAATTTCTAATATAAATAAAATAAAAATGTTAATGTACAGAAAAATTAAAATGTATTTTGAGTCCTAATAAAGGTTATTGCTATAGTAACAATACTCAATACATTCCTTGTGACATTGAACAATTCGACTTTCATGTGTTAGTTTATAATGAGAAAAAAAAAGAAACCTTTCTTTTTTCCCTTATAAAGAGAAAATGTGAACTTGTCAGAATAAGAAGTATTTAAATTTGGAAAGGGTTTTTTTTTTCACATGAATGACTGACTTTTCCTTTGTGACATATAATATTAATGTTTCCTAAAGCATTATGTACTACAGTGAAATAATTATCGGAAGAATTATGTTTTAATAAGCTATACTATACTTACGGTTTCTGATAGAAAACAGGATGCTTAGATACTGAATATTGTTATTACTTAAAGAAAATAATTTTATTTTAATTCATTAAAAGCTCTCTTTAAGTTAGACATTAATAAATCTCTCTTGAAATTTTTATTTAAGATATTTATATTTTTTATGAGAATTATATATTTAAAAAGGTAATTTTGTGTGAATAATAAAAAAAGAGGCAAAAATTAGCATATGCTAAATTGATCAAGATAAATAATACTCTCTCTTTAGCGTGTTCAATTTTTTAAGAATAAAAAAAATCTACAACATTAATTGATTTTTAAAAATGAAGCAGTTATATGATATGCATTCAAATGCCTTTGTGCAAGACTTTTCTAAAATAAAGAGTTAGATAATTCTAAAAACCATTTCTTGCATTTGAAAAATAACATCTTCTTAGTTTAGATATTAATAAAATCTCCTTAGCTGTAGATGTATTTAGTCCTTTTTATTGGAAAAAATTAAAACATTTCTTTATTTTATGACTTCATTTACACATATTGTAAAATAAGAATTCTCACATTTGATGTGTATCAATATTTAAATGAAGAAAAGTAAAAATATTATTTTAGGACTAGATTTTTCACCTTATTTTATAATTTTCAAACTTCTTCCTCTTTAGTTATTGCTTAAGTTGATAAATGTAATCACATAATTCCTTACTTTCTACTGTGACTTATTTTTATTATTTTATACTTTTTGACACTTCAAAAACAGTGCCTAAACTTAAAAATTTACATTATATAAAAAGTAATAAAATGGTAGTATGAAACAGTTTATAACACCTAACAATCTTCATGGTTTGAAAATACTTTTTGAGTTCAGAAATTAATCTGATATAAGGTTTTGTTATAGCCCAGTGGCTGTGATTGGTAGTATATCACGCTTCCAACCCACAGGTCCAAGGTTTATATCTAGGGCTGGGGAAGGTCAACACAACCTTTCATCCCATCAGAGTGGGTCAATAAATGAGTACCAAGCTTGCTTGAAAACTAAAGACTGGAGGCTCTCGCATCAGACTGACCACCTTACCAGAACATTTGTTCAGGCACCTCTGTGCTCAAGGTCTCGTGAGCTGAGATGGGCACAGTAGGCCTTGGCCCTCATGGGCTGTTATGCCACTGAGTTTAGTTTTTAGATTTTGTTAGCTCATTTTCTTCTAAGGAAATAAATTCTAAAGGGCTTTTTTTATTGTACGTATTATTTTTATTTAATCAGCAATTTATTTATCATTAATTAAAATGCATTATATAGTGAGTGTTTTTGTTAATGTTGCACATTTAAGCAACATGAGGGCTATTAGCAAGGGACCTTGCAATTTTAAACCATGGTCAAGTGACGAGAACAACACCTGAGCTGGCACCCTCTTTCCTAACAACTACACCAATGAGAGGGCATTGAGCCATTACAGATTTAATGTGCATCAGCTCCTACACTGACACTCAAACTCATAACTACTGGGCAACCGCAGCCACATAATATACTTCAAAAATATACATTTCAAAAAGTATGTTTGTTGTACAAGTATTTAGTTTTATTATTTTATATTGAAACTACTTTTTTATATTAGTTTTCTTATTTTAAATGCAGATATTTTATAATTTAATTTTTGAAATATTTATTGGTAAATTGTTTATTAATATGAATTTTTGTGCATTTTGTTTTCCTAGGCTATCTATAAAATGGTTGGCTCTGTAATGAAAATGCCTGAAGATGAATCCACACCAGAAAAGAGAACAGATAAAATTTTCAGGCAAATGGACAAAAATATGGATGGGAAACTCTCCCTTGATGAATTTATTGAAGGTGCCAAGAGTGACCCATCAATTGTAAGGCTGTTACAATGTGATCCCCAGTCATCGCATTGACCATGTCAAACACCCTTGCATCCCATGATTCTTCACAGCCTGGCTGAGCTCACTTTTGGAAGTGCCCTCTCTGTAATACAACATGTCAATGCATTGCTTCTCGTAGAAAGCAGTGCTGATTTGCCTTGCAGATCATTTTCAGTAATTATGTAAGACTGAGATGATTATATATATATATATATATATATATATATAAAAATACTGATTTTAGTGACTTTTGGAATTATGGGATGGAAGTCTTCATTATATCTTAATGAGATAACAATAAATCTTATTCTTGCTGTTAAAACAGGGCAGGGGGGATTTGAATGCTATTGATTATGTACACATTCTGAGTTATGATGAACCTTTCTTTTCAAAGGCTGTTCTACTCTTGAAACCTGATAAGTAGGAGAAATTTTTGCACTTTTGTGATGTGTTTTGTAATTCACAGTGTTTTATATAGTGTTTTGTTGTCACTGCCGAAAAAAAAAATGTCTTGTCTCCTTCTGCACAATGTCATTTTACAGCCTCAAATGTTTTCTGCATTTTTTTCCAATTTGTGTGTGTGTGTGTGTGAAAACGAGCTTTTATCTTATAAGTATGTAATTAAGATATACAAGAGTGTGTCTCAAATTTTTTGTTGAATATAATTAAAATTTTCTTTCAACAATAAAAATCAGGGTTAATCCCCCTTTTAAATATATATATATATATACATATATGTTGCTTATAAAATGTTTGATATACACTTCAAAAGCAATAAGGACTATTTAGATACTTTAGAATCTATACCATAAGAAATTTAAATTTAAAATCTAGAAATTTAGATTAAAAATTATTTTAATGGATGGATAAGTACAATGTTACTTAATAGCCACAATTAACTTGAAACAAAAGTAATGATTTTAACAATAGCACTGAATGACAATAGTTTTCTTGTACATCTGGCTTGCTGCCTCTTTCAAAATCTTAAAAATTCAAATAAATAGTTGGGTTTTATAAATATTAAAATAAAATTAGATAAAATACAAGTGTATTAATATTTATTGTAAGTTTAGCGATATAATACGCAAGAAACGTTTTTTAATTAATTAATTTGAAAATTATATTTATTGATTGCATTATAAGTAGCTAATATTATATATTATATATATTAATTTTAAAAGAAATTAAATTAACAAGAATGTAATGCTTGTATACTCATTTGCATTGTATGTTATATGCACAAATTTGTATTTGTGTTTGTTTTAAAAAACATGAGTAAATTTAAGGACCAATATTTCCAAATATCTCCATTGAATTCTTAAATTTATAAAAGAATAATTGCTTTCATAAAATAAACCTAATGTTTTTTAAACTCTTGAAGTAATGATTAAAAGTCCTCAAAGATCCTTTTACCACAAAAACATACAAATGCTTTGACAACTGATAATTTTCTGAATTCAAAATACATCTTTAAATTACTACATTTAATGGTTGCTTACCTTAGAATATGTTTGTGAGTAAGTTCAAAGCTAGGCTTTTGGATATTGCGAAGTGTATTAAGCATTCTAATTATGAACTCTTGAATCATTCCATAAAGCTCTTAAGCTTCATCGATAAAATTTTCGGTAGTACATTTATGATCTGTTAAAAAAAAAAAGTCATGAGACTAATTACTTCTTATATCATAATTGCATGAATGACCAAATATGGCTTGTAGAATAGGAACTTTTTATACACTGAAAACACACAATGAATGTGAAATTTTCAAGAATTTTGTTAGGAATTTGCAAAATATGTGATATAAAGGAATCTATGCAAACTTTTTCTCTTTCTCTTCAATCTTCTACAAAATGTACTTTAAACTCCTGTAAAAATACATGCTTTTAGATTATCACATATTAATTAGTATAAAATGAAATTACATATTTTAGATTCAAAAGTTTGTGAGAGAAAATGTATGGTTTTATTTAGGTGTGATTTAAAATGTTATGTGCAATTAAGAAATATACACTAGATACATTCCCACACCATGTATTTTTATAAAGCTAATTATGGATATAATGAATGTGAAACTATGCATATGAAAATGAATGACAATCTACTTGAATGCCCAAACTAATTCGTACAAAATTAAATGCTACATGTCTTTACTTAAATTTAAATGGAATAGATTTTTTTTTCATACCAACTACTTACTTGACATTATTTGTGTTTGCAAGGAGATTTATATTAATCTTTGTTGTATATATGTTGTTAAGATAAGATTTGTGCACATTTATGTATTTAAAATTCATTTATCTCATTTGTCATTTATTCAAAATTGATGGATGAATGTACTGATATTTGCATGAATATTTGGCTTTATAATACAACTCTCAAATACTGAAGTGCATTATTGATGTGTACTTTTCTCAAAAGTGATGAATGAATAAAAGATCAAACAAAATATTCTATGCCAATTAATTTTTAATGTTCTTCTACCTAACCATTGATGCAGAAACAATGGTATTATCAACATATGTATGTGAATATTTCAGTGCCTGTCAAAAACAAAGTGAATTGAAAAGATGCCTCTACTGTGCAAATAGAACATATATAGTATGTTGGAAGTCAAGTTATTCTAGCTTTGACTTTTTATCTTCAGATCCAGTGATAAAAATTATATAGAAAATATTCCTTGTGAACTTTACTAATTTTAGGTAAATAAAATATCTTTAAAAAAATCTTATTTAGATAATTATTTATTGTTTTCCAGTTATGTATGATTTAAAATTTTTGCATCAAAACTGGAACTTGTTATTCTTACATTCTTGATGTCTCAATCCTGTTATGTTTTTAATCTTCTACCTTTCTTTCGCCCCAGTGCTTTGAACATTTTTATCTTTTGGTGTTGTGCGACTTACTGGTTAAGGCAAAGCCAATACTTTCTCTTGTTGTTATATATACATATATATATATATATTGATACTTTGTGATTTAGGGTTATTATTTTGCTTTTATGTAATCTTATGCCAAAAAAAAATGTATTTATATTGGCAATTTCTTATTTGAATTTTACTTATAAATTGACTTTTTGTACAAGTTATTTTCTTTTAAATACATTTATGATTTATTTATAATTATATGGTTTCTTTCTAGATTGCATTTCAGAAGTTTTAAAACTATATAATTTTATCTTTTTGTATTATATAAATTATGGAAAGAGAACTATTCATTTTAATGCTTTGAATTCGAATAGCACAATTGCAAATAAAATCTTTTTTTACAAAAAATTTTCAATTTTATTAAGACAAAGAACTTTTTGTATAATCTTTGTATTAAATTTTTTTTTATTTCTTTACATGTGGTAGTATTACTTTACCTTGAATGTTTGTCTGATTTCCTTCTCACTTGTTCACATTTTTGTGTGTGTATATACATATTATCTGTAATAATTGCATCTTTCTGTCCATTCATGAAACGAAATAAAATTGTTCCTCCTTTCTTGAATTATTTCTATCATTTCTTTAATAATTACATTTCTGCAAACATCTTTTATTGGTAATTGCTCTTTTTTGTACTATAAATCCTACCTACTTTTATAGATTAACACTTTTCCAAGCATTAATAACTTAAGTTTCATATATTTACTCCATTAGTATTATTAAATGAAGTAAATTATCAGACTTCTGTACTCTTTTATAAAAGAGTTTTAAAAATAGAGTACTTGAATTTGAAAACAAACTTAAATTCGTTGAAATTCTGCATATATTCAAATCTGATAATATACAGTGCACTTTGCTAAATACTATTGCATATATGAATATTTAAAAAATCAGTGCTATTAAACAATTTTAAGATATAAATAAATCACATTTATTACTTTGCTGTTTAGAAATATGAATATGGAACAGAATGAAATATTTTTCTTTGTGTTTACTTTTTATTATTATAGATCACAATTTCACAAGCATTTCATGATTCATCAGGGTTTAAAAAATTCACAACTCGAGATAAATTTAATCAAATATGTAATTTATTTTTGTCCAAGAATGATACAAGATAGATACTAAAACAATAATAATGGAAAAAATTATGTAAGGAGAAAGGTCTCTGAAAAGAGATTCAATACGAGACTTCACAGTTCTTTGTTCACTTGCTTTGGACAGAATAGGCTCTCCTATCATGTAATGTTTTCCAGTTTTAGTTATTTGAACTGTTATGCACTTGCCTAAAAATTCTTCATTTTTGGGAACCAATACCTAATGAAGTACATAGTGTTTATGTAATTAGTATCTAATTTTAAACACTTTGAAGTACAAAAAATTTCAAATTGATAATTATTTCATAGATAACAATATTTACTATAGCCAATTATAAAATTTGCTTTTTATTAACATCTGTGAACAAAATAAACCTTTAAACTTAACACAAATATGTTATGTAAAATTCTCTCTCTATTCTAAGATAACATAACAATTAAAGCTTCTTATTACTATCTGGGAATATAAACTTGCTATGTTGTTTGTAAGTAATTAAAAGTATTTCGATCATATATTTTAAAGTTCAATTCAAGCACAGCTTATAGTTGTAAATGAAAAAGAAAACAGACAATTTTAAATCATTTAATTTAAATAGCCTATTTTGTGATAATTAATTACAAAAAAATTTCTCAGTTTCTTCACGCTTCCCCAGAATATATATAAAAAAAACTATTTTTGTCTTAATCATTTGAGAGAAAATAATTAAACTTTATTATATAACTCACTTTTTAAATAGTTATGTCAAAAGGATATAATTTTACTATTAGTTTTAAAATTGCTATAAATATGCAAATTACCCTATTTCCATATTAAAGCTAATAATTGCATTATATTAATTTAGAAAAAAATTGATTAAAATAATTTCTGTTAAAATTTTTAATGTAACACTTTTTTTTAAAATAAAAAAAGTTAATTTATGAACTTTAGTGCTAATTATAATAAAGATTTCATTGTATTGATTATTTCACTTTTCTTGTATAGTATTTTTATTCATGAGAAAATGGAGAATTCTCAAGATTATTTTTTGAAAAATATATCATAACTCGGAATTAGTTAATTGTACCCTAAAAAAATTTCTATTATTATACTCAAGTTCAATATTGCATATGTCAAACTATTAACACAAAATAGAGAGAAAGGTTTTTTAATGTTAAAATAATTATATGAAAATGTGCAAATTGCACTAGACTGATATTTATTTTACTTATCTTAAAACTATATAATATGAATTTTATTACAATTTATATTCATGGCTTGCCAGCATTTCACAAACAATTTTATAGTTATCTCTAGTATATCATTTTTAAAAAAATGTTACATATTTCTCTTTATTAAACAAATTTGTAAATAAACTTAACGTTCAAAAGACATATACTTTGCATTTAGTCTTCAAAAATAACATTTCAGGAGCTCTGTTCCTTTTAGAATGTAATTTATTAAATTTCAATTAAGCTAGTAGTCTTTGATTAAAAAATAAGTTTTGAAGGCTTTCTTTTCAGTTTATTTCTCATAAAAATATAGTTTTATAAGAAATATTCAATGTTATCAGGTTGATTGATTGCTTATTAACATTGTACATGAAAGCAACATAAGGGCTTCATAGCCAAGTCACAAGAGAACAATACCCTACTCCTCAAACTTCTATATTGTGCCAATGTGAGGACACTAAACCATAACAAATTTAATGTGTAATAATCTTGTATAAGTTCTTGTACAGTATTGGATCTTTTGGGGAACCATGACAACATAAACAATGCCACATACAAGTTCGTAATCATAAGGACTGCCATCAACACCTGAACAAGGTTAAGAAATACAGTCTGATAAAAATTAGAATGTGTTACTTCCCATTTTTAATGAGGCAATGTAAAATAGAATTAAGAAGTAAAAACAACCATAGCTTCTACAAAATATTGATTTTCCCTAAGATAAAAATAAATAAGACAAATTCAAACTATACCTGTTCATAAAACTTGTTATGCCCAACATAATGATTCTTGTCATGAGAAACTTCAGTCACAAGAACTTTTTGAATTGAACCTAATTGTCTATCATAACATGTATATGATTGAAAATATTCACTTAAGGCTTTTGTACGTTGTTTTATCTGCAATAAGAATATAAAATGTCAAATTTTAAAACAAATTAAGAATAAGACGGAAAAATTTATTTCTTAACTGAATGACGATGAAATTATCTCATGTAATCACTAAAATTCAGGGGTCAGTAAACTTTTTTGTTTACTAAGGATACAATAAACTTTTCAATTATCTATTGCACAGCTTTATTTTTTTTAAAAAAAATCATATTAGTTTAACTTTCTAATCCCAACGTTTGAAAGGGCATATTATTAACTGTTCTTTCAAATTTTTGTATCAGAGGTTGATACTAAAACTAAAAAGGGCTTTGAAAATTACTTATTATTACACAACAAGCATACACATTTGAATTTGTAATCAGTAAAGCAATTCTCTCTCCCTTTTTTTTTTTTTTTCATTGTTTTATAGTAAAATTTTCAGGAATTTTCTCATTTATTATCTATATATTCATCAAAAATATATGAATATAAAAAATAAATGAGAAGCATTTATAAATAAGTCTTTTTACAGCAACTATTTTGAAAAATTAATAATTGCAAATACCTGTGAGAGAGAAATCTGAAATTATAATTGCAATAAGTACAATGGGGTGACAAAAGAGATCAGACAAAAATGTCTTTCACACAGTGAAAATCAAATTTATAATATTTCATTCAATGCCTTAAAAAACATTAATTGACAAAATCATTTGATTAACAGTGAAAAAGACTAAATAAGTGCACTGTACTAAAGATGTATCAGACATGCACTATAGGTATCGTAATGTTAACCTCTGATATAAATCATGTTCAGTTATTTTAAGTATATTGAAAAAAATTACATTTTTTAACTGAATTACTTTAATTTCATTTACATACCTCAGGTCCTGGTACTCTCTTCATTTTAGCTGCTGGTGTACCAGGTCGAGGAAAAAATTGGTTTATAAATAATACTGGAAAATGATATTCCTTTACTAAATTCATTGTTTCTTGAAAATCCTGATGAAAAATATTAAAATGAGTCATTAATCGTTCAAAATAGAATAGAAGAACAGAACAAATATAGGGAGAATTTCAAGAAAGATTATCAAGAATTCCAAGCAAATAATCATAAAAAAAAGTTTTGTAACACTGAACATAAATTCAAAGAAAATTTAATGTTCTCAAATAATTGGAACTAAAATATATTTTTATAAAACGTTTTTGTTTTAAAAAAAATTAAAAAAAAAACAGGTCTGGAAATTTATAAAGTATATTATATTTTTATTAAGCCATGCCACATTCTAGATGGAATAGTTCACATTTAAAGAACGCTTTGAAAATTTAAAACTTAGCTAGATTACATAATACAAATTTTTAAACATGATACAGATAATTTTAAATATATATATGTTACCGTTAAAGTGCATAATTCAGTTACTTCATAGAATAACAAGACAAGTCAGTTAAAGTATATAATAGATGAACAATTTCATACTTTACCTAATTATTCTATGAAATAACTAAGGATAGACCGTTTAAATGAAAAATAAATAATTTCAAAGATGTCTTATAAATTTTAGTTGAACATAAATAGCTTAAGTCTCTCAGAAAATACATTTTATCCTTTTTGTGGATGAATAATTGATAAATAATAAGGAAAAGCAGAGATGATATAATTTATTATATTGCTATTAGTTAAACAGAAAAGGAATATGTTGCAAAAATAGATGCTGGGAAGAAAAACTGTTGCTTCCTAAAATCATTGTGTAAACTTTTTAAAACTAAAATGTAATTAAAATTTTATGAGATACCTTTATTTTACTTTTCATTATTTATCAGAGCAAGGATTGCTGTGATGACACTTAAAATTGAACTGCTTATTATTTTTGAAACAAGCACACACTGTACAGTATTACACATTTTTTTTACACTACCGCAACTTTGAGCTGTTGCAACAGATCGAAGCGTTGTGTCAATATTTGGAACTTCTTCAATGGACATTAATTCTCGCTGACATATACTGAACTAATATCTAGAGTATAATTGTTTTATTCCACCTAATCAGAAAAATTCTTCACAAAGCAACTAGAACTGGTTGAAAGAACTTTCGAGAGTAGTATTTCATACTTTAACAATCAAGTAATCATTATTCTATAGAATACCTAGTTAAATCATAGAATTCAATAATTTTATATACTTTAACTGACTAATCTAGTTATATAATGAAATACCTAGCTATTCTATGAAATAACGGATTCCACACTTTAATGGTAACATATGTATTATATTAAATAGAAATTTACAAGAATATAGATTAAAATATTTGAATGAATGTCATTTAAATCATTTGAAAACGTCAAGCATTTAAACAAAAATTGTGCTTGAATCACTTATACATGCACAAGCAAATTAAAAATATAATTTTTAGTATAACTAATTATGAATACAAATTTTGGTTTGTGAATGTGTGCATGTGTTTTAATATTTAAAAGAAATGTGTTTCAAAAAATCTAATTCACAAATAAATTAAATCATAAATGTCTGCTAAAAATATACATATGTAAAGTTACTAAATTACTACATATTTAAAATAAAAAGCCACTGTTACTATAAATAAATTTAAAGAATCAAATTAAGTTTCCTAATTAAATAAAATTATATATGTGAGATTTCTCTTTTGCTTGAATATAAATCCCTTTGACTTTACTACTTCAATTCCTAATAAATGGAAATTTATAAGTTAAATCTTTTACCTCAAAAAGAAATTTTAAAAGAGAAGACAAAATAAAATTTTAATCTTCCTATACGGAAAATGCCTGCAGTTTTACTCTGTGCAGTTAAATAAAATATTACCTCAGCAGTTTCTGTTGGAAAGCCACAAATAATGTCTGTAGCTATTGTAACTCCAGGAACTCTGCAAACAGAATCAGAATAAGAGAACTATGAAACAAAACTTTTTAATAGAAGTTAATAGTGCATAATGATTAAATAAAATAAGTACTCAAAATATAAATTAGCATTTTTTTTTTCAAACTCATTTTATGTTATTCTTTTAAATTAATTGCATCAAAATAATTTGTAATATCTTTTTCTTCAAAACATTCCATGTAAGTAAAGAATTCTATTAACTTTTATGGAAATTTTCTGTTTGCAATAGTTTTAAGAACAGTTAACAAATTTTATGCTTTAAATTTATCCACTCAAAGAGTCAATTAATTAATAAAGTTTTTTCCTTGAATTATGATAAAAATCATTAGTAATGTATAAGAAAATTTAATAATCATAAAACAATTTAGTTTGAACAAACTGATTGCTTATTAACATTACACTTTGAAGCTACATGAGAACTACTGGCAACAGACACCATACTTCTGAACCTTGGTAAAGTGACAAGGATGACACGTGAGCTGGCACCTCATTCTCAAAACTTCTACATCATGCCGATATGAGGACTTTGAGCTCTGAAAGATTCAATGAACGACTACACAGCGGATCTTTAATCACACTAGGACTCAAACCCATAACTTGACAGAAATAACACTGACCAAGAGTTTATGAGCATGACTACTCAGCTACTATAGCCAAACATTTTAAACAAAATTAAAAGTTAATTTATTTCAAATATTAAAATTCAATAATTTTAATTTATTTTACATAATAATTATATTTTTGCAACAACATGAAAACTTTAGCAGGTGTATGTAAGAATCTAAAAACATTACAAATATGAAAGAAGCTTAAATTTTCAGTAAAATAAATAACTAATATTCAAATGGAATAACTAATAAAAATGTACCTTATTTTTATAAGTACCAAAATTAATGGATATTGTCTTGGAACAAAACTTTAAACAGAATACAGCTGCATTCATAATCACAAATTATTCTTCCATCATTAAATTTAAGGATTTAAAGGCACTAATTTGTAAGTAAACAAATTATTTACTTTGCAAAACCAAACATTTTCATACTTTAAATAATCATTTCTAATTGAAATATTTGATTCTTTAAAAAATTCTTTTAATTCTAATGAGAAAAGTGCTATCATTTCTACATATACATAAATAATAATATAAAAAGTATAAGGATCAAATAGTCTGAAAATAAAACATCTTTAGCAAATAAAAATTCTAATCAAGATTTAAACAATATCACAGAACAAAATACCCTGATACAGAAACATCTCCTTGGATCTTCTAATTTTAAAATGTTTTATTTTATTAACAGAATTGATACTCTTACGTTTTTCTTCATATAATATTTCACTCTAAAAGTGATTGGCAAATGTAGAAATTAATGAGGATACTCTTGAACTCAATTTTAGATATTTTGGACTTGTAGAATATTTTATTTTTTAGCCAGCAAAAATTGTACTTTATTAAGATATTATATTAAGAAATTTTGTAAGAACTTCTGATTTACTAATTCTCTCATTTTAGGTTGAGTTTCTACTGTTTTCGTTTTTGAATCTCAGACTGCTGAGAGCTAAGTGAGAATTTTTATACCAGCAGTGGTTTAAAAAATGTCTTAAATGTTTAATGGATATTTTAAAAGCAAAAGGGCAATAGTCGAATTTTCAAAAATGCTTCCATATAGATGAAGAATTTATAGTTATTAAACACAAACTGAGAATCAAATGCATGTCTAACAGTATAAAATTCCTAAAAATTATGTGCATGGAAATAAATAAGAAAATAAAATTGAATATTTTAAAAATAAAAAAAAATTATTAAAATGAGAGAATTAATTAAAAGCAAGTACTACAATACATATTTAATGTTTCCTTCTGATCAAAGTACACTAAAAATAGCAGCACATGAGTATATACTTTTGCTTTTGATATTATTAAGAATATAGACAATGGTAAGTTTTTATATATTTTATCATCAAGTAAATTATGTTATGGACCTGATGTAATTAAAATCAGATGTTACAAAAATCAGATAAATTATATTTGAAATATTTACATTATTCTCCTTTTCCAATTAACAGAAATTCAATTTAAAAAGAAAAAGTTTCAAATTTAAAATGAACATATTTAATTTTATGAAATCAATAATAAATGTCCCCTACATTTAAATTTTTTTTACAACTTTTGAGTAGCATTCCTCAGTGTAAATAATCCATTGATAGTTGAATATTTATTTGCATGACCATTAAGCAAGTGCTGAGAATTTCTTGATAGTTTAAAGAAAAATTAATATTGTGCAAAAAAAGTATAATTTATTTTATTACAAATGAAATTTCAATGACAAGATGATGACTTGATTGAACTAAAAGTTAAAATGTTCATAAATTTCATTTATTTTGTATTCTTGATGACGAGTTTCTTCAGACTACACATTAAAACATAATACTTTTTACTTGCATAATTATATTCTACTTATAAGGTTTACAACATAGTCTTATACAAATTACACTTCAAACTGTATTATAAGAGAATTAGATACAGTGAGAAATTACATTACATTTAATCTGAGTAAGGTTAATTTGAAAATTTTACCATATCGTTAATGAGTCTATGAGCTTTACGCAATGCACAATTTAATCATTAACATTTGTAACATAGTATAAATAAAAATATAGCATATTAAACAGAATACATTTTTCAACAAAGTGATCAGTATGAATAATGTGATTGCTATACGGGGCATTTATTCATATATTATGATATCTGCTCTTTAACAGTGCTTGTGTGTTAGGGTCTTTCCAATATTTCATGCGCAATTCTATATAATCATATTTTATGGATTCTACATTTCCATAAATAGATATCTAGAAAATTTAAACAATTTCTCTGTAAAGTAATTTGATGTCCAAATACCCCATCCAGGTACTTACAATTTATTTGATTACAGGGTTTACTTAACTAATTACAGGGTCTTACAATCTTTTTGAGTCAATATCTTGTCTTCTTGCATAAGACATTCTATGATCATCTTTGTAAGAATTATATACGATGTGTCAAAGCAATATTGTTATTACCCAAGACTTGCACATAAGTTACCATTTTGCTGCATGTGTATCCAACAATTTAGGTAGATTAAATACTTCTTTTACAATGAAAATGAGAGAAGTATAATTTCTCATATGAAAGGTTCTTAAATGAATTAATAACTATTGAAAAAAATAATAAATGTATATAATACATAATGCAATAAGGCATAATCTGAACATTATAATCATATTTCTTTAAGGGATTAACTGTATAATATTCAGCTATATTTATATTATAATTTATTTACCTTGTGTTCACATTTAATATTTAGAATAAAAATAGTACACAACTAGTAGCATGTTTTCTCAACCTTTTGCAGGAATAGGTAAACAAAGAAATAAACAATATAAAGAAATTGTCCTCGTATTTGAAAATTTGAGACTTAGTACTCATTTATACAGTTTATTAATTACATACTTATCCTTTCTTTTACCCAATTATCAATGAAAACTTAAGGAAGGGCAAAAAAAAAAAAATTTTGTGGAGAACTTTTTTTTACATATAAAAAAAACTATTATTATTTCTCAATAGAGATTTCTGTAAAATACTTTTAAGCATCTTTTACAGGAGAGATATATCATTTCAAGAAAGTTGGAAATAAAGATTACGAAAAGCAACAAAAAAAGCCTTACTTTTCTCTAAGAAAGTTGACTACCATTTTAAAATCATCTATACAATATTCCCTCTTCATTTCACCTAATACATAATCACTTCCAGACTGAACAGGTACATGAAGAAAAGAGTAAACTCTGGGATGTGACAATATTTTAGCAATGTCCTAAAAATGAGAGGAATAAAATCTCAATGATCTTGTACAATAAAAGTACATCAGTTTAAAATCATAAATATAAGTAAAAAATATATACTTGAACATATTTCAAGAATGAAATGAAACAACTTCTATGAAAACCATGTTATATCATATCTTGTTATATGATATAACATATTAAATCATGTAAACAAGTACATTCTAAAATAAATAATGCAATTTGACTATAGTTCTATATAATTTTATTAAAAAGAAAGATATCCGGAATTTTAAATTGAAACTATTAACATTCATGCAGTAATTTTTTTTAAATTTAGTAGTAAGTGATAAATTATAAAAGTTTTATGGAATGAATAAAACTCCTATAAACTTTTAAATACATAATCAAATGTTTGATAGTTATAAAACACGAAAATCTACAGAAAATTATTTTTCTGTATATAAACAGCTCAGCACATGATTTAAATGTTACATTTCAATAGTAGACAGATATTTGTATACATTTCATGATGTATTACATTAAAATTTTGTTAAAATATGTAAAAGCAATATATATATATATTGGTACATTAAATTAAAGTGCAACACAAACAGACAAGCAATCATTTTCATTTTAATATCTTAAAATATTCACCTCTAAATGTCCCAAGATATATGGTGGATTTGTCATTCCAAGACGAAGCATGCAGTCTTCAGGTATCACTTCAACTAATTGATACAGAAGATTTGGCAATGTTTCTCCTATATCTTTCCCATAAGCACCAGTGTCTTCAGATGTTATCCAGATTTCTTTTACTCCCTCTAAGAAATATGAATTCTTACCATCATATAGTTATACTAATTTATTAATTTTTAAAAATTGTTTTTAATGTCAAATTTTTGCAATAATGTTCAAGTAGAAATTCAAAAGAACCTTAAAATATTCTTAAGGACACAGATATCCTAGCACCTTTTACTCTTGTTCATGGTCATACAGGAATTTACAGAAATAAAAGGGTTAATTTCTTGGCAAAAACTACAGCCAAGCACAGGATTGGCATCTCAGTTAATATTTTAAAATCATTTTACAAAAAACAAAAAAATTGAAGAAAATGCTGTCACTTTTCAGAACAGTTAGTATACTCAATCAGCTCACTCTTTACTGACAAAGAAAAAATTTTCCAATCTTTCCACATAAACTATCTTGCAAGAATTTTTTTACAAATTTTAAAATCAGACAATTTTTTTTCTGGCCAAGGTAATTTTAAAGTGGTATCTCACTTTAGAAAGTTATTCTTCCAAACTTTGTAAAGCTGGTGGAGAGCAAAGGATTGAACTTACTTTTATTCTAAATCAAGGAAAGGGAAAAAAATGCCTGAAGGCGACATGTGGTGATGTCATCGTGTGGACAAGGGAAACCCTTCATCAATGTATGATCTAAAGGCATAACTATTTCTCTATATTCTAAACAAAATCTAATATCTATTTTCAGATATGCAATCTCTAAATAATCTATCCAATGTTGTGTAAATATTTTAATCATCAAATCAAAAAATGAAAAGTCATTATAATATGCATTTTGACATAAGTAGTCATAATGAAACAAATCATGAATAATTTTATCCATACCTGAAAATGCTTGCTCTGCACGTTGCACAATTTCTGATACAGGATAACTGCCTAAATTTCCTCTGGCATGTTTTGTTTTACAATATGTACATTTATTTAGACAACTAGAATGATATAAAATAGCATAAGATTTATTGTTTTTTAAAATTTAATAAATGTACTATATAAATTGAAAGTATTAAAATTTGCCTAGTTTAAGAATTCAATAGAATACTTTGTAGGAACTACATAATAAGATAACTAATTATATAAAACTGTAATATTTAATTGTTTTATGAAATTATTAAAAGCTTCACATTCTAAATATATAAGCTAAAATATTTTTTTTAAAAAAATGCTGTAAATTTTGTACAATTTTTTTTTAATTATATGTTTATATACTCAGAATACACATGTTTATAATATCCATAAAATATAATAAATTGTTATTCTAAAAGCTAAGGTGTAGTTTGTAAGTTCTCAATTCAAACTAGCGATTCCACAAAAGACTGGCAAGGTAAATAATGAAAAATGCTGTACATTCATGTGCAGTACATTAATTTTATAACACTTCAACTACTTGAGATATATGTTTTAATAAAGTGTAACATGGCAACACCAGAGTTAACAAGAACAAAAAAATTATGTATATATTGCAATACTTATTAATTCATATTAAATGTTAATTATTAAGTTAATCAAGGAATCCTATTTTTCCAACTCCCTCTCCAAATACCTCTCTATCTCTCTTATAAATCACAATCAATATTTAAAAGAACTTAAAAAGAAGGAAACACCTTGAAATTCAAAATTTACATATTTTCCAAAATGTTTTCTCTCCTCTATTAAAGGTTAGTAAATATTTTTTTCCAGTTTCATGATGACAATCAACAATAAGTTACTCTTTAAATGTGGAAAGTCTTTTACATTTAATAGTTGCACAAATAAAATTTCCGCTGCATTTGGAAAATTTGATTTTGTGCATTGTGAATGATAATATCAAATGAAAAGAGAAAGGAAATTTCACTTAACATTATTCTTCAAACACAATAAAATAAAGAAAATAAAAAAAGAAAATGAAACTGTTCCAGATTCTACTGAATCATTAAAACAAATCTAATTGCTGCAGAAACATAATTCTGAAAAATTGAAATTTTTAATAATCATCATCCTTTTTCTCAGCTTCCTACACCTTTTTCCCAAATGAATAAAAACATTTCTACCCCATCAAAGGTTACTCACAAAGAAATGATTAATAGACAAATTTTCCAAGTATTATTCAAATCCCATAAATTAATGACACTGAAAATCCTATTCAGATATTAGGAGAAGATATAATTAATGATGCACTTGATTGCTTAAAAGTAGCTAAAAGAATATCATCATTGGCAAATTGGACAAATGAACTCAAACTAATCAATGTTATCTCACAACTTGTCAGATAAGTGAGAAATTAGTAACTAATTCAAGGAAAGCATTATAACTGAATCAAATGGAAAGAAACTTTTGCATCAAGATTTAAAAAGTGCATTACAATAGAAAAATTTTTAGCATATCAAAAAGATTGGAAACTAAAGTACACCAAAAGTTTAATTAATTACACTTATACAAAGGATGTTTAACTGGAAAAAGAAGCCATTACTATCCCACAAGTAGGCTACTTTTCAATATTAATAAAAGACATTATTAAAGAAAATAAGAAAATGCCTTGGCTACATAAAATTCCACTTTTGATGAAAAATTCATTGACAAAGCACACAACTGTGCTTGCCATCATTCAACACAAGTTACACAATTCATGCTGCTCATACAAATCCTGTCCAACTTTGAAATTTCTACAAAATCTTACAATGCTCATGATGAGCACCAACATAATACAGTCCAGCAACTGATATTAATTGTTGGGATATGAAGTCAAATGTTATGCATTATTTATATGCACTCAACCATATTCTTAACAAGGTTCACCAATAATTCCTTCAAGAATTATATCAATACATTTTTCAGAAATTTATTAATTGAACAAACATTCAACTCACACATTTTGAAAGTATAACTAATTCCAGTAATTTCTCACCAGGCTGGGACACAGTTTGAATTTAATAGACTCACACAGCAATAATATTCGCAACTCAAGAGCAAAATATCTATTGATAAAAATAAATAAATCCAAATATATAAACTATATCAAGACCATACACATAAATATGCTTTGATACTTGCTAAGATTAGAAAAAATAAAAAGTTCAAGATCTTGGTGATCCCAGCACAGATTTCACAGCTCTTTTACTATCATGTATTCCAGCTATTTTTTTTTATTCACCTGTGTTGAAGGAGAATACCAAGAGGCAAATCCCTAAATTAAGCCCAGAAATTGGATTCCCTTACACATTAATATTGACAGAATTGATGATCTGATGCTGAAAACTGGAAATTGAATCAAACTTCCCCCTTTTTTTTATCCCAAGATTTGACAGGCAACAAGTACAAATTAGATACATTTGTGATTCTAACAATTCATTATATATTTCTACACCATCTGCACTTCATTTATACAAATGTATTCCTATATCTAAACCCAGTAATAACTTCATTGCTTCACACAATCTTTCATCACTGTTAGATGACACTATTTTACCCCCAGCAATGCCAAATTTATCTCACCTTCAAATACAATTAATAGCAAAACTCAAAGAGTTATTTATGGAATAAAAAAATACATCTGGTGCCATAATCAGGAAATTTGCCAATGTCTTTTATCTGATGACAATAATATTGGAATATGTCTATTTATGGAGTTTCAGATAGAATACATTACATGACAAACCTATTAGATGTGACTGAATTGCTTTAAGGAGCCTGACTGCTAATTTATAAATAATCAAATACAAAAACTGATACAAAAGGAATCTGCTGCTTTTCTTATTTGCCTTGCTTTCTCCTGCTTTCATTGTGTAGCAGCCCTTTCATAAAAGTACGCCAGGAAGATTAAAGATTTTTTTTACATGATAAATATCACCGAGAATTATTGTTACCCAATTAACTCGAAGGAAGACATCATGTGAAGTCTAACACAAATAGAACTGGTTTTGTCACTCCTGGCAGACACTTTAAATTTCTTTGCATGCTGTTTTGAGTCAACAAAAACTCATCTACAATGACAAAAGCAGTCAAATTAGCTTGATCATTTAGCACCACATAATGTAAATGGAGATATTGACAGTATTTTTAACACTGCATAATAATTTCAATAATTACTAAGCAAAATTTTTGAAAATGCTGTTATCAAGTTGACATCAGAAAAGTCATAATTTGCCTTACCAAAAATCTCATCCATTTGTCAAATTTTTCCTAAGAAGATACATCCCCAAGTAAATCCAGGATGCAAATATTAACTCTGAAACCAATAATGAAGTTAGAAAATTTTTTTGCTTTCACAAACCAGTTCAGAAAACATATTTGCAACTTTCTTGTAATAGCTAGACTACTGACTAGTATCCTTAAGGAACTAAAAATGAACCAGTAGCTACCCCATCTCTTTGATGAATGATCAATAACTTACATTTGAAAATTTTTAAAATGTACTATTACTACAATTCCAATATTTGGATATTCTAAACAAGGATTGCTGACTCATAAAAACAGATGCATCATATTTCAGAGAAGATGGCAACTATGTCACACTATTATGACACTATGTCACTGAGTATACATCATGCACACTCAAAGATGCTGAGACATATTACCAGAGCAAAAAAAAAATACACAGCTATATACTGGACATTCACTAAAAAAATTCACTTTTATCTTCTTAAGCATAAGTTTGAACTTAACACTGATAACAATAAGACTGCAAATGTCTCAGAATCTGTGATACATAGGAAATTTGCTCACTGTTTGGTAAATCTGGTACAATTTGAATTTACAACTATGCATCCTTTTGGAAAAGAAAATGTCATCACTGATCCATCTTTCACATCATCATATGCAAACTGTTTAACTATTATGGCAAGTCCTGAATCTCATATTTGTAAAAAGACAAAGGAGAGACGGTTTTGGTCCATATATTTGTCACCCGTTGAAGGAAGAAAATTCCACTAAAAGAGTAATGTTGCTCATTTGTAATTATAATGTCAATATCAATGTTTCTGTATGTTTCAAGAAAAATGAATCAAAACATGTAGTTGTGATTTCAGGAAATATGCAAAATCAAACCTTGGCATCATTGTAACAGTCCTTCAATCACATATAAATGTCAACAAAAAAAAGTTCTTCATAATTTACAACAATATTACTAATGGATATATATATGAAAACCTATGTTTACAGTTATCACAAACGTCAAATAGTGAATTGTTGTACTGTTAATACATATGGCTTATTGCAGCAACTACCTATTCCTACAACCCATGGATCATATGATGCTATCACATAATTTGCCTGCCACACACCAATGTAACAAACACAAACATGCTTGATCATATTTATCAAGCTGCATGTTAAGTGATTGCCTTCTGCATCTTTCACTTATCATACAGTGACTGATGCTTTGTAACACATGATTCTTTGGTATGGACTATTCAGAATGTACTTATGGAATAAAGGAACTGCATCTGCTGCATGACACACCTAGCAGTTTGTGCAAAAATATGTAATTCAATCCACGACCCCCAACATCCCCCTCCATGCAACATTAAATGTGCTAACAGAACCATTGTGCCAACTCTCTGAAGAAATTGCTGACAAAAATCCTGAAAAATGACACATACTGCCTTACTGGAAAATTAACATTGCAAAACAAAATTTCATAAGGAAATCCCCATTTTATTTATGTTTTGAATATGAACCACGTCTTTCCCATGAGCTTCAAATTGCAAGTTTAGTAGACAAAACTTCTCAAAAAGATTGGATAACCTTATAATTTTAGCCAGAGCCAAAGTTGCAAATAAATTATGTGTACTAAACACACTTGAATGTCAAATGGTTGCTTGATTTACATCACCAACTACATTGATTCAAATATTATGATCTCATATTGCACAATAGATAGTAACAAAATGATCATAAACTCCCATTAATGTCCAAAGAATCAGTTAAAATTCTTCATTCAATCAAGGACATATGCTATGAGATCCAGCTTATAAATATTCAGAAGAAAAAAATTTTTGAATGTAGTTCCTGCACATCTTCGCACATATTATAAATGGGATGTGCAATTCATCGACAAAGATGTAAGCTCTGAAGAAGACTTTTCAGGTGAAGAGGATGACCAACCAAATGACTCTAACTTAGATTAATTAAGGATCAACTAGATATAACACATCAAGATTGTCCCTCTCTCTAAAGCAACAATTCTCATCCCTTTTTCTATCACGGTACACTTTTAACAATTTCAAAATTTGGCAGCACACTAACAATAAAGTAAGTTTAAAAGAATTTTACCTATCTATAACACACTACATAAAGTACACTACTGGCCATTAAAATTGCTACACAAAAAAGCGACATGCTACAGATGTGAAATTTAAATGACAGGAAGAAAGTCATGTGATATACAAATGATTAGCTTTTCAGCGCATTAAGACAAAGAAGGCGCCAGTAGAGACACCTACAATGTGTTTAAATGAGGAAATTTTTCAGCTAGCTTCTCATGCACAAATTGTATTTAAGCGTTGTTGCCTAGTGAAAAGTTGTAGAGATGTTTCGTGTAAGAAACAAAAATGCATACCAGCATGTTTCTGACTTTGACAAATGTCGAATTGTAGCATACCAGAATTGCGGTTTATTGTATCACAGTATTGTTGCTCATGTCAGTCGAGATCCAATAACTGATAGCAGAATATGAAATCGATAGGTTCAGGACAGTGATACAAAACGCCATGCTGGATCTTAACCTCCCTGTATCACTAGCAATCAACATTACAGGCAACAATTGCTTCTCATATATGTTTTAAGAAAATGTAAATGGAAGCACCAGAGATAAGAATAGCAAAGACAAACAATGTATCACAATGTTTATTATTAATTCATAAAAAATGTTATGTGTATTATTTATCAAGAAATAATGTTTCTAACTCATACCACCAAATACCAATCCCCCTTACATTCAACTGAATTTCAGTTCAAGATTCTCTATAACACAATATAGAAATTTGGTAAATGTGATATCATTCTCATCAATCTACTTATGAACTGAAATAATGAGGTCACAGTATTGTTGCTCATGTCAGTCGAGATCCAATAACTGATAGCAGAATATGGAATCGATAGGTTCAGGACAGTGATACAAAAAGCAGTTCAGTTCTGTTTTTTGATGTAGTAATAAAGAAAAGTAAGTTATTACTTTAAATATACTATCTTTAAAAAATGCAACCATATTTCATTATATAGTGAAAAAATTAACAGTTATTAATATTTGAATAAAACTAAACACACACTCAAAAATAAAAAACCAATGTGAAAATATCTCAAATAATAATTTAGTCATGCCTTTACTAACAACTATATGGAAAAGTAAGAAGAATTATTTGCAAACATATCTCAAACTCATTTTTCATTTTTTTTTTCTCATGACTCTCTCTCTCTGCTTACACAGAAATATATATTTTAAAACTACAACTGACATTCCAATATCATTAGTATAGTACATTAAGCTCTAGTAAATGAATTATTTTACCCCTACTACCGTAAGAAAATAATAAATTCAAGAATTCATTTTGATTGAAGAATAAAAAATTTTTTAAATATTATTTTAAAATCAATACTCTGATCGCACATGTACACAAATAAAAATTATACGAATAAAAACTCTACCATTTATAAAAACAAATCTATATATAAAAGAGTTTATTATTTACCCTGTATTGATAGGAATAATCTCAATAAGTTCATTCCTTCTGACTTTTGGAAGTTGCAAAGAGGCACCACCAAGCTTTTTTCCAGAAGCTGTCTTTTTACCCAACAGTTGAACAGAATTACCTGTATAATTTCAACTGCTTAGTATTATTATGGAATTAAAAAAAGAATTAATTTTTAATTCAGTTATTTTCATAATAAAAAGGTTAATATATCAAATCAAGACTATTTATTCTAGGTCTCAAAGTGGAAACAATATAAATATTATAAAAAAGGATATTCTTATACAAGAATACATAATTCTATTTGTAAATTTATACAAATACAGTTTTTCTTTTCTTATGAGATGTGAAAAAAATTCAACAATATCGCATGGCAAACACACAAATAAATAAAAAGTCATAAGAGGCATCAAGTTCAAGTTCAAAAATTGGGGAAAATGAGTTACCAATGAAAACTTATTTAGAACAAGGCATGAGTTCAGACATATTCAATACAATACAATATGTTATGTGTAGTAAATATTTAACTGCAATATTTATGTGCACTTCACAATCTGTTTTTTAAAAACTTTTTCATCATTTAACAGTAATAAGTACTTAACAGGAACATTGACTATTTCAATCAATTTGCCTAAATTTAACAAGCAATACATGATACTAATGCACATTTTTTATTCAAACAGTAAGAGGAAATTTTTAAAAAGGCCACTTACCTTTTAAAGTTTCTTCAACAACCTCAACAACTCGATCAATTTGCTGGACACCAATAATGCTCAGTCCTTGCAGATAAGATGTCTTTGGGGCAGCTTGTGAAACACAACCAGCAACAACTACATATTTCCCTTTCTTTCGACCTTCTTCAATTGCATTTCGGAAATGATCTTCAGCTGGATTTTTTACTGTGCAACTGTTTAACAGCCAAATATGTGCTAATGATGAATCATCTAAAAAAAATTGATAAGATTTTTCTATTGAAATCTTATAAATTTTTAAAGAAAAAATTATTATAATAAATTTTTAAAGAAAAAATTATTATAATAAATTTTTAAAGAACAAATTATTATAAAAATTAGTGGGAAAAAATCAGTTTGAAAAAATAATTAATAGTGAAAACAAGTAGTTGATAGGATATATTTGTAGACTGAATTCATACTAAAATACTTTGAATGTTATATTTCAAGGATTAATATTCAGGTTTTTCAAAATTCAAATAAATTCAAAACACCCGTTAACTTTCTCGCAGCACATCCCGCGATTTTCATGGGTAATGTAGATGTAGCAAAATTTCGGCAACCGACAATTTTCACGGTGAGCATTCTTTCCAACTATTTAGCTGTGCCACCCATGCTGTTCATGTTTATGTTTTCATTTATGTTTTTAAGTTCATATTTTTCTAGCATTTAGGCATTTTTACGTTCTTATTCTAGATTTTAAAATAAAAATTCTTTTGCAAATTTTTTTTTGTATATTTTAACTTTAAAATATAGATTTAATATGTATATTTGAAATACATAACAAAAAGGTATGCAAATTTTAAACCTACTTTGATAAAATAACTACACAGCAAGAGGGTTAAGAGTTTTGAAAAACTTATTATGCTTTTTATAGACTAAAAAGATATAAAAGTGAATAATAAACTAGTTAAAACTACCATATAAAACTACTACATAACAAAATTTACCACATATAACATTAATGCTGGGTATTTCACAAAATAATTCTTTTACTTATAGAATACTTTACAGTAATTCTATTTTAATTGCAGAAGCATTACCTGTTTGTCAAGATTTAATTTGTTTGGCATAGCCAAATAAATAGAAAGCTTATAATTTTCTCAAATAATTACTGAATTCTATAATAAATTATTCAAAATAATTAAACAAATACACAATTCTTTAGCATAATAATGAAAGGAATGTTTAGTCTACCCATAAACATATATAACAAGTTTGATCAAAAATATTTCCAAAAACTCCACCTATTTGTATCATTTATTACTATTATTTGCACAAGATAGATGATTTACATCAAACCAACTAGATTTCCACCACCACCCCTTCTCTTTTTTGAAATCTAATAAAGAAAAATTTATTTGAAACATTTTTTAGTTTTACAAAAACCATTTTCTTTTCTCGTTGGTATATTTTTGAGTGAGAATATAAATATTGTTACTCTTCTAAATATAATCTAATTAATAGATAGGTGTTGAACTATGCTCTCTATTATATAAAAAGATTTGAGATACATCTGTAATAGACATACTTTGTTTACCTAACACATTTCAAAGCAGTATTTCTAATTTATTTCTGATAATAATTCAACTACATTATTCAAAAACTCTGAATATCATGTCAATCATCTTAAATTTCATATTAAAATGGTTTTATTCAGAATATTGCCCAGAACATAAAAAAATTCATAAAACATTTCATGGAACATATTTATTTAAAAGTTTGGAATATTAAATTACTTCACAATTTAACTTTTTTTCAGAAAATCAGAATACAAATATTAAATTAGGAACCAAGAAATATTTTTAGAAATTATTACTGATCACCAAAGAAAAGTTTATACAGTGTTCCTTTGTAATTAGTAATTTCGAAAAATCTCATGTTTCACTTTTTGAGGTATTTATATTTATACCAGGATATCATTTCTGGGCACTTAACAGTGTCAATTTAAGCTTATTTTGAGCCCTGAGCACAGAAGATCAATGGGGTCCCTTTGAGTGGATCAAAGTTTATTACCAGAAAACCTGGTTAAGTCCAACTTATACAGGCCTTTTTGCACCCTTCTGTGCCCCAGGGCACCCACCCTAAGCACCTAATGGCTAAACCAAGATTGGCAATCAAGTATTGGCATCACTGCAGCAAAATTTGCGGCCAGTGAATCACTCCATGAGATCAAAATGACAATAAATTCTTGTGTTTTATTTGGGAAAAAAAGAAGCAGTCAGAGATTTTGGTGGCATTTGGCACAATCCCCATAGTGCAAATTTGACTGCAGTGACGTTAATACGCAAATGCTGTTATTACAAAAGGAAAAAAAGCATGACTAAAGATAATAAATAACTGATCATTTCAATTTTAATAAACATTAGAGTATTGGTATGATAGTATTATTATCTAAGAACATAAGTAGGCTTAAATCTACATTAATATAATATACAGCTAAGGTCACAATAATATAAAAACAAAGCATCAAAAAATTTATATATTCAATCATAGTCATAATTTTATTTAAAAAATTTAACAAACCTGTAATATTATACCCATACTCATTTAGCAAACCAGCCATATATTCACTATCTGAGCTATTGTGAGTACATCCCCATGTTTTGACATATACACTTTGAGTTCCTATAATACATAAAATCATGTAAGTTCTTCAAATACAGAAGATGAAAATAAGCTAAGATATGCAGAAAAGAATTTCAAAAACTTTAAGAAAATAAACTAGTATTAGATAAAATATTTCTATAGCTTTATGTATATAAATATATCAACAGAATTCTTAATAAGTAAATATATTAAAAAATTTTATGTGTTCATGCACATATATGTATACTAATAATTATACCTGGGATTATACTGTCGGCAACCACTTCGTGATTACCCACATTTTTGCGAATAACTTTTGGTACAGGACCAGATGTTTTTAACTGAGCTAACCGTGATACTTCTGGAGTTTGACCCAAATCTTCAATGTCCTCAAGTTCTTCATCAGGAAGCCCCATTCTTAAAAAATATATATTTCTATTAAAACTTAGCCATCAGTTCTTAAAATTCAATTTTATCATAACCATAAATTGTAAATTTATATTAGACACACTAGTCAAATTATTTGTCATGTTCTAGAGTACAAGCAATGACTAGTCATTTGACAGCATCACCATTTTTCAAGTATAATTAGTCAGAGAATTCCATCCATTAATAATTTTGATGTAAAACTCTTGAAATCACATTCCCTTTTTACACTCTTTAAACACACCCCTTTTAATTTTGTATATTTAGAATAAATGTTACAAACTTCAGAATACTTTTAGGTTGATGTAAAATAAAACTAGTTTAAAATTCCTTTGCTATACAGAAATATTTTTTCCAAGAGGTTTCAAAAAATAATACAGATACCTTAAAGCCTGGCATATAACACACACCTATACTTTAAAATTGAATTTTTTAATTTTCAGGTATATTCGTCGTATAACATGCTCTTTTCTTTTATGAAGAAACCTGAAATTTACATGTGCAATGCTCTTATGTTTTGAAGTCATTAATTCGAGGTATTATCCCAGGGTTTTGAAAAAACAGCATACTTCTAGAACTACAACCCTTTAAATTTATAAGGAATGTCATAACTTTTAAATAGACAGTATTTTGATTGTGCCAATTTAAGCTCATTTTGGGCCCTGGGGGCAGAAGATCTACAGGCCCCCTTGGCACTTGAGGATCGAAATTTTTAATGAGAAAAATCTGGTTATGTCTAGCTTATTCAGGCCCTTCCAGCTTCTGAGCACCCCCAATGGATAAATTGGTACTCATTTTGATGTTTGTAGAGGAGTGATTTTTTTATGCTCTTTTATTTTTATTTTTAAAGCTATCATTTTCATATTTGGTACACACACCTGTAAATTTCAATCTTATTTTTTGTGTTTAAAGTGTGCTTTATACACCAGATTTTACGGTATTTATTTTGATCCTAGGCATTTATGCAGATGCATGATGAAGGAATAAATTTCCCTTCTTCTTCACTTCATTAGTGTATTAACAATTTTACTATAATCTGTGCTATATAGTTGCTTCATGCAATTTGGATGGCATATTTCTAATTTTATTACATCATTTTACAACCTTTTTTATTTAGCAGGGTTTTGATAATAACGACTTCTGGATTGGCAGATGACACAAGGCACCTTAGAGAACTTTTATAACTTTTTAGAGGACTTCAAAATAATTCCTAAGTACTAAATTATATGGGTAAATTTTAGAAAGAGGTAAACTGACATTAAAGAAATTGAAGTATCATCAATTACGATGCAGAATTAAACCTAAGCAAAATCTATAAAAATTTCCAAAATAACTTTAAAATTCTCTTACAAAATTTAGAAATATGTATTTAAAAATATATTTGAAAAAATTACGATATACATATTTTTATAATAAAAAAGTTTAAGTTAGTTAGTCAATTAAAAAAAGATGTTTTCTATATTTATACTATGCTTGTTAATTCTTATATTATTTAATATTTGAAATGCAGATTTTTTTTCATTGGAAGGAAGATTAACACAAGTTGGTCATTTACTTTCGGAACTTGCACATTTCATTTTTTATTCATTTGATTTTAAGATTATATTTCTTTTTCTCTTTCAAATTAAATTTGGTACTAACGTATAATATCATCGACCAATCTTGCCAAATTAAAAGAAACCTCTAAATGTTGTCATTTTATTCTTGTAGCATACACAGACCTCTCTAATGAGGGAGGTAACATTCTAAAAAAAAATGTTGACAAAGCAATTGAGACATAATCTCAATATTTTACACTCAATTTTACTAACATTGGTATTTATCAATGACTGTTAAAGTATGATTACGTCAATATGTGCTTATGCAAGTTATTCGTTGCAAATGTGAATTCTATAAACAGCCAAAAATCAAAAAATATACATATAATTTATCAATCACTGTTGTTAAAATCAAAATTGTAAACTAATATGGAAATAGCACATAAAAATGTCATCATTATGTGTTAAAAATTAGGAATTTGTTTGTTTATGAGAGAGGGGTTGAACCAAAAACTTTGTGTGTGCCACTGTCATGTATACAAACAAGTTTGAACAAACATGGGAACATTTTTCCATTATTTGCCATATTGCCAGATATGTGTCAATGTCTCTTCAATGATATATGTAACTAACTTAAATTTCTTTATGATACAAAAATATAATTACTTTTTCCAACATTTCAGTAATTAATTGTCCTTTTTTGGTTCAAGTGTAGTATAGGGGGGGGGGGCACTTTGAATTTAGCGATTTTTTTTCGGATTTGGCGATTTTT
>BMAV01024666.1:202206-240674 GCA_019973955.1 Trichonephila inaurata madagascariensis | reverse complement strand
GGATGCTTATGCATAGCTTGACCCTGTCTTAGAAAACCGTCCTTGCTTAGGATGCTTATGTATAGCTTGACCCTGTCTTAGAAAACCGTCCTTGCTTAGGATGCTGAAGCATAGCTTTACCTTGTCTACAGACACCGTCTTCATTTAGTAAGCTGGCGTTTTTTGTTGTATCCACATAGCCTTACATTGTCTTTAGACACCGTTTTTATTTAGGAAGCTGACGTTTTTATTGCATTGACATCGCTTTACTTTGTTTTCGGATATCTCTCATTTGCGAATAAACTACTAAATTTTTTTAAGGCTAATTTTATTAATAAAAAATATGCTCACATTATCTTTCAGTAAATAAGGTGTAAGAATTCGCTACAGTAACCACGTTTGTTAAAAAGATCTTATTGCTAGTGTGTGTGTGAGTGTGTCTTCTAACTTTTCATTTTCTTTTCTAAATTTTAAATCTCTTTCAAATAATAATTCACCAAAAAAGTATTTTTATCCTCTTAGTTATAATAAATTTATTTCTCACCGAAATGTTATCTTTAAGAGGAATAAAATTTTAAAAGTACATTTTTTTTTTTCGCTTCAATTTTTAAAGCAGCTTATTTTTTTAGTTCTGTTATTAATCCCAGTAAAAATTTCTTCATTTTTGACTTTTTCAAATAATTTGATAGACAAACTTTATTGTTCAATTTTTGAACTGGTGAACTATATATATATATATTAAACTTTAATTATGTAAATTTAACATCGCGGATATTTTTGTACATCAAACATTGTCCATAATCAGTATCAATATCGGGAACAAAAAGTCAGTTTAAAAACTGCGTGTTAAAATAAAATGAAAAAAAAAAAAATATCTTACATACAAAACACTTGAAATCATACTCATACTCATATGGTAGCTCCTAAAATTTATCGGATACTTCAGAAATTTGTAAGAAACACCCTATAGCTGAACTTCCAAAATCTTAATTAAAGGGAAAAAATCAATATTTCCCCCTATAAATCCCATTTAAATCTAAATATTAAGTCGTTCTTCTTTGTCGATCATCCGGTATAGTGGTTAACGACGCTGACTGCTGTGCCATTAGGTCTGGGTTCGAATCCTGGAGAAGACATGGATGTTTGTAAATGTATAGTGCCTTTGCGGCAGGGGGGTACTCTCAACAGCCGTCGAGCCGCAAATCCTCTCGTGAGGTTATTGGCATGAGAAGAGAGGTGGAGGCCCCTGACCCTCCCCCAGGGTATTCTCCTTCAAAATGGGGGTGAAACCGAGCTAAATCGATCTGTCACCTGTATGGTGCTCTCAAAGCTATGGCTAACGACAGGCGTTCCTTTGCCATGATGGATTTCGAGGGTCTTGATCTGTCCTTTGTGCCAATCAGGCATTATTAGTAACAACTACGAGTTTATTTTTTTATTTTGAAAGTTCTTCAAAAATAAAAATATGCATAGTGGGGCCCTTAAAATGTTCGTAAACTTTCAATTTTCTAAAAAATTTAATATTTTTCATTAATAAAAATTAATATACAAGAATTAAATTTCACGAAGCTGAAAATTGGCGGAAAATTGATTGGGAAAATAGCAAATTCAACATTTTTGGTTCAGATAGGAGTATAATAGCTCGGAGAAGAAAAAACGGAAAACTTAATCCCAAGAATTTAATTGGAACTTTGAAGGATGGTGGGAAAAGTGCTCTTGTGGGATGGGGGGGGGGGGTATATCGGCTTCAATATTTGGTATTTTCGTATTTTTTTATGGTATTGTGAACCACATGAGCTTTGTTTAAATATTTTAGAGAACAATTCGATAATATCCACAAAAACTTTGGGTATTGGAAGCGAATTCATTTTTTAAGAGACATTTAGCAGACATGATTGCTGTTCTAAATGAAGGGAATGTATTGAAAGTATATACTATAAAAATTTTTAAAAAATGAATGCATTGGTTTGAAGAATTAACAGCAATTTATATCTCAAGCAGAATAATGCAACGTTTTGAAAAAATAACAATTTTCTAGTGACTTATTTTAAATAAAAATGAAGTGGACATTGTTCAAACGTATGTAATGGATCACAATTTTCCAATTAAAAAATATAAGAGAATATTTTCCAGGGGGAAACACTAAGCATGGATGAATAAAAAATTCTTTCGAGTACTATAATAAATAAGAAAGCTTGCTTCACACAGTTATAATCATTTCAATGTTTGTTTTTTCTTTTAGATATGGCTGCGGATTGTCAATTACCATTGCAGATTTTATACATTCCCCGAGAACTGGTATCACTTTTTAGTGTGGCACCATATAGGTGGATACCAATTACCCCAAAGTTATTTTGAAGCCCAGTTTCCTCCCCAGAGAGGGGCACCAGAGCTCTGACGATGCGAATTTGTACGAGGAAATTTTCTTCCCTGAGAGCACCCAAGTCCAACAGGCATTCTAGGAATCTTTAACAGTCCGCAAAACACACGCGACACAACATGGAGGCTGTCGATTTTTTGAAAATCCACTGACTTAAGCCGGGATCGAACCCGTAAACTTGGGGGCAGAAGGCCAGCGCCGAAACCAACTACTCCACTCAGGCGGAGCATTTAAATGTCTTTTGGAACAAATGTTTACGTGAAAAATCTTTTAACATACGGGCAACAAAAACAAAATATAGAATCAAATTAGATGCAGAATATGAAGTTTGACATCAGACAACTTCAACAGAACTATACTTTATCATTTTGTACAAAAAAATGCAAGCATATATATGCATAACAAGAAATATATATATATATATATAAATTAAGTCTCAATTCCTACTTAGATCAACAAAGAAAATTTTTATTTTAGCTACTTTTTATTAAATAGTTACAATTAATATAAATATGTGTATACATATGACAGAATCACAACATTAAGTGGTATTTAATTTTTATTAATTATCATTTAAGTATCGTATTGCCATCCAAATTAATCGTGTATATAAAATTTCAGTTCAACTGATTGCTTTAAAACGTGAGAAAAAAACCTTTTCAAGTTTTGACACGAGTCGCCAAAATGATCCTAAGTCGCCAACGTGGATGTATTTATAATTCTTTAAATGATTAGTTTTAATCAATTAATCTTTATTAATTATGATTAAATCATTGTATTGCCATCCAAAATAATCATGTATATAAAATTTCAGCTCAATTGAACGCTTTAAAATGTATTTTATTAACGATTGAAAATTCCACCAAGATAAATATATAGAGAGCTAATAGTAGGAATTGAAGAAGAAAGCAAGGGAAGGTAGCACCTAGAGCACGAAATGATATTATTAACGACTAAATTACATAATTTTAAGCTAAAACTCTTTAGCAAGAAATACTGTAATTTTCTTTTATATACGTATAAAATGCATACATAATATGTTGTGATCTACTTTATGTATTTTTTAAGATATATTCTTCTAAGTGTTCGCGCGTGCGATAGGGTTCCCCCCAAACACCGAATAGGTCTAAGAGTTCCATGATTCGATAAAAATTGAAGACCATTGATCTACACTTTTTCAAACTTTTGACTTTTTTTTAAAAAATTCTATTTTTCTCCCAAAAATTTATTTACCTCTTTCTCATCAATTTTACAATTATTTACAGTGATGTGAAAATTTTGTTACTTGTTCTTTAGAGTATATATTTTAGTAAATGTATTTGAAATTTTATTCAGAAAGATTTTTGCCACAAATCTTTACCAATAATCTTGACATGATTTCTACAGGATTAACCATTTTTTCCGGTCCCTATGAAATAATAATAAAACTTTTTCTCTGATGTGAATTATATGAAATATAACCAAACCAAATATATTTTAACTAAAAAACCTACTAAGATTGTTCACTTTTTAAAATTGAGAATTTATCCTCCCGAAGAATCAAAAGAGTCATGAATAAAAATAATAAAAAAAAAAAGTCGCGTTTTCCCCTATTAGGTTGATTCGTCTTTTTCTACTTTTAAGATGCTTGTTTTTCCTGATGTTATTGTGATATGTATCACAATAAGAAATAAAACTAGTGGTCTTATGCTTGTACGAAATTAGGGTCAATCTCCCAATACAGTTAACTTCTTCCTGTTTTCATCTCGAGTGCTCTGTGTTCATCTTTGAAGAGTTGAGTACATTTGGTTGGAAGTAGAGAAAAAAAACTGAATTACACTGATGAAAACAATTAAAGGGAGGAACGATTATTTTTAAAGAAAAAGAATAAAATAATTAACGCCTATACGCAAATAAGGTATCATATGATGGCAGCTGAGCTCTTCGCGGACATCTCTGCCAAGTAGTGACCTGTGATGTCGTAATTAAGTGACGCTGCGATCGATTTTGTGTTGAGGTACCTCACTTGCTTGCTGCAACTGAAGATGTGGTGGAACATCGTAGCTTAGCCCAATCATTGTTTTTTTTAATTTCATTGTTTACCCATCGTTAATATAATCAGTCGTCATCGTCTAGATCAGTGGTCTCCAGCCCCCGGTCCGTGAATCAAATACTACCGATCCGCACAAGAAACATTAAATTATTTCCCTTTTATTTACTGTGGTATATTTTTCTTGGGATTGGGCTACTTTTTATGAAAATAACTTTATATCCCTTGTTAAATCACTTTATATTCACTTTTTGGAGTAGCTATATTTTATTTGAAGTCACGATTAAATACAAATAAATTAAAATTATTCAATCAAAACAGTCTAAAATATAAGGAATCAACGTCCTCCCCCTAAGAGGGCTTCGGTAAAATTAACAAACGTTGACCGGTCGGTGGCGATAAAAAGGTTGGGGAACACTGGTCTAGATGACGACTGATTATAGTTGGAAGACTCGAGTTGGACCAATAACAGACTACCTGCTGTTGGGATCTCAGGGTTTCAAGAAATGTGGTGTCCAATCTGTGGAAACAGTTCTTAGATATAGAAACAGTTTTCGCCGATCTGGCCAAGGTAAAAAAAGGGCAGAGAAATGCCAACTCAAGACCATTAGTTGAGACTTCTGGCTAAAAGGGATAGGTCCGTTGTGATACAGCCCCCTTTGGTGACCGTATGTTTGATTGTCAGCGTGAGCTAGAGGTGCAGGATTTGCAAAAGTAATAGACATTTTTAATATGGCTTTATTAAGAATAGAACTTAAATCTCTATCAATTTAGATAAATTTAAATAAGCGAGAATCTATTATGAACAAACACATAATGATAGTAAAACCGAATCGCGTAATTTAGACCACTTTCTCTAAGTTATAATTATTTTATCCGCCTACTCACACTTCTAATAATATTACAAGTCCTAATATCAAATAATCAGTCCTACCTTAATCCAAACTTAGAGTCAATCTTTATGTGGAAACGTCTGGGCGCTCGAGCAATGGTATGCACCTTGTATTAATGGCTGATTTTCCAAGTAACTTCACGATTGGCTGTCAATTCACACTATTCTCTATCACACATACCATTCCCCAAAATTGCCATTTCACTTACTGAAACTTCCGTTATTTAAAAGCTATCTTATTTGCATTTCTTGTTCTCATTTCGCTTCTTGGGTTTTGGTTGGAAAAGAGTTGCCATTAATCTTGGCCACCAAAGAATCCAGAGGTTATGTTAAAGAAAAGACGCGTGAGCCCGTCACACCATGACAAAAATACAACTGTATCACAATATGTATAATGCAACAGTAACATCGTTTCACGGATAACGGTTGTCCAGAAACTTAATGCAGGTGGCTTGTATGCTAGGTGCCCTGTAGTCCGTATTCCTTTGACTATAAACCACAAAAAAGATCATTTAGCATGTTACCGAAAACACCTGTCTTAAAAAAAATGATGATTGGGGGTGGTTTCTCTTCAATGATGAATCGTGATTCAGTCTGGACAGTGACTCGAGACGTGTTCTCATCTGAAGAGAACCCGGGAGTCAGTATCGGCCCTCTAATGTCATCGAAAAGGACCACTATGGTTAAAGTGGTCTGATGGTTTGGGCAGGAAACATTGCAGACAGGTATACCGACTTTCATGTATTTGATAGAGGTATTCTGACAAGTCAGCGGTATGGGATCGAGATCCTTGCACCCTATATCAGACTTTTTTGTGGATAATATGGACCAAATTTCATTTTTATGAACGGCAACGCACGTCCACACAAGGCTTAGTTGGGGGACGAATACCTCCAATCGAAGGATATTCAACAACTGTAGTGGCTTGAGATGTCTCCTGACCTTTATCCCATCGAACTTGTATGGTACGTTTTCTTACGCTCAATTGCAGCTCGAAGACCTCCAACGGTCATTGACGAGCTCAAGAGGGCCTTGTGCAAGAGTGGGTGCGGTTGCCACAGGGGTTGATAAGGACCATAATAAAGAGTATGAAGCACCAATGCGAGAGTTGTGTAGCTATTAGAAGCAATCATATACCATGTTATACATGTTTTTCTCTGATTTACAGGGTTTCGGTCAGCTGCTGTGCTAGACAAGTGGTGACCAGTTTCTTAATTTAGGGTGCATGTTGTGCCCATATTTGTTTTCCTAACAATTGGTCTTATATCGGATGATATTTTGGCCAAGTTTGGTTTTATTTGCTTTGTTAGTTTTCTTTTTATAAAAAAAAAGTGTGTGTGCCTATGACCACACGGTAGAAGTGATAACTTCAAATTTTGTTATGTTATTTCAAGGATTAGTTAGGTGAATAAAAAAACAAGGGGATGTCTTATAAAATTATTTATTCATATGTCTGTACTCATAAAGTAATATTTTTGTGCGAAATATACAATCATGTTTGGGAATTAATTGTATTCTAAGAAGGAAACAATAGGTTTATGGTAGCTGAAATAGGTTATAAATACTTTAGATTCAAAATTTTGTTTAAATATCTATGAAAAAAACTCCTTCAAGCGTTGCTCCGTACTTCCTAGTGCTTCATTTGAATCATTTGACATAATGAAATTGAATTTTGATTTTAAAAAATCAACTTAAGGTTTTGAATTGTCTTTTGAAAAATCTACTTTAAAATTCCCACTTAAAATCATAGGTAATTTGTTCAGAAGACCCGATCCAGCTTTGTGTGGTTGTAATTTAACAGCATTTAATTCTATCCATGAATTAATTTAAGCAAAGGGATAGTAAGACAGGTAGTTGGTTGGGAAGACAGAAATCTAGGTCAAAACCTTTAAAACGGGATTTAATCAGAAGATTTATATCACATAATCTCTGGCTTATACTAGCTCTTTTGTCATTGTATAGCAGTTTTGTACAAATATATCTGGTGCTGCTTCTAGGAAAGTCTTCTTAATTATATTTTGTTTTCTTGTATTTAATTTATTTAATGTAACTTTTTCTTAATACCTGTATGCTTCATTTTGTTATCTTAAATTTTTAATTGTTTTAATATTCTTTTAAATATATTTAAGTAATGTGATTAAAAGAACTATTTTTTCATTGCTATTCCGATTCGCTTACAAAAATAGATTTTTATTCTTAAAATCACTGCAATACTGCTAATGATAATAATACTATTTACTTAGTTCTATAAAAATTTGTCCTTTTTCTACATTTTATATTTAATTTTAGAGTAGGATTTCTCTTTCTCTCTACGCCTATTTTTTAAAAATATTAAGTCTCATTTTCATGTCTCAACTAGGATCAGAAAGAATTCTGCATTCATTTCCGGAGAAAGAGGGGGGGGGGGCCCCCCTTAAATCGGATCTAGGCACTCCCCCTCTCCGGCGCCTGTGGGGGGGACAAACTACCGCGTTTCAGAGTGGTGGTGGTAGGGAGACTTCCCTCCTTTCCTTTTTAGAGGTGTGTATGTCCGACTAAATACGAAAAAAGCTGAATAAGCATTACATACCCGAGCGTGACATTCATTCAAGTTCACTCTCCAGCAAAACGCGCCAATAGAAGTTATCACTTAAAAAAAACATTTGTCCCTTTAGTTTTTTTAACAGTGTATATTACCTTTTCTTAGCAACCTGCAATGAGGGTCACTGAGTTTCAAGTAATAGACAAAGAAAGTACAAAGAGTGTTTTTATGTACAAACAAAATTTTTTTTTGAAAAATGTGTGTCACTGATAATGTTTTATAATGCAACGATTTGAATCTTATTTGTTTATTTTCATTTTAAGGGTTCAAAATATATTCTTATATCGGTACTTTTGCGTTGTGTAATTTCATATTGTACAAAGAGAGTGTTTGCAACATTACTATGCATAGCAGCCTAGATAGAATGTCTACTCTACAGAAAGTGTAAATTTTTGAGTATTATTTTTATGAACTCATATTCTATATTTATGATTCACTAATACTTAATACTTTAGTCTCTTTGTTGGAGATCGTTTTCATATTTATGTTGAACTGAAGGGAAAATTCTAACATAATGCTAATCTAAATTTTAGTATCATACTTGATATCTCTGAAGTATTAGGGTGTGTGTCAAGGGCCCTGGTGCACATACGCGTATTGAGGATGGGGAAAATTATAATAACTTAAACTAATATTAACTGAATAAATTCGAATCTTCTCTCTTTATTCATAATACCTAATTCATAAATTCGAATACCCTTTTTCGAAACGCATTTCTTTTTCATATATTTCTAAATGATTAAAAACATTTTTTTGATAAATTTATTACAAATTTCTCGTTAAAAAGTTTAGACCTTAAATTTTTGATAGCTTTATTGACGATTCCAATTAAAAGAATATCATTGGTGTAAACTTTCTCCCTAAGACAATGATGTAATTTCTATAAACAATTAATGTTTCCCTTTACTAGAGGCATGTGATTATATTTTTTATATTACGATTTTCCCAGTTTATTCTTAAGTATTTAAATCTGAAATTTCAATAATTTCTTCTCTAATATTATGCAACTTAAGCGAAGCGCATGCTCAAAATAACTCTTCTGATGCTAAAATGAAATAACTACTAGACTTGCAGACTTAAAATTTTGTAAGCATGTTTCTTTTATTAAGTAGGGATCCGCTAAGAACAGATTTTGCGAAAATCACCTAAATGAAGTTTTCAGGGATAGTATAGATGAATATTACCACTTTTTAACTATTAGATAAAATGATATGAAATTTGGTAAACAGGTTTCTCTTTTACTGAGTAGCGATCTGCCAAGAACAGATTTTGCAGAAATTGAAGCCGAAGGAGGATTGCGGGGGCGTTGTACATAAAAATTTCCCGTTTTTGAACAGTTAGACGTATTCTCGTAGATTTGAAATTTGCTAAGCATGTTTCTTTTAATGAGTAGAGATCCGCTAACAGCGGGTTTGGTAAAAATTCACCCTCAAAGAAGGTTTCGGGGAAGTCCGAGACAAAATTTCCCGCTTTTGAACTATTATATCTTAATACTTGGAATTTGGTAAGCATGATTATTTTTTTGACTGGAACATCATATAAAACTTGCAAAAGATGCAACGAATATCTAGTTGATCTTTAACGGTTAATAAACAATATTGGTAGAACTAATTGCATTATAGAATATACTAATTACCGAGAAAATTTATTTGAAAAATTTGTTCTGCTTCTTTTAGTGATAATATGAAACATGCAATTGAAGCATTGTGAAGATTGTGAAAAGTATGCTCGTATTATGAGTTACATTTTGATTGTACGTTTTGTCTTTTATTTTCTTAAAATCTTTAATAAGTATAAACATTTAAAGAAAATGGGAAGTAAGATTTTTTTAAAGTTTTACAGGTTATTCATTGTTGTTTTATCATGAAATGCATTTGGAAGGGAAAAATTAAAATCTGCTAATTAATTAAATGTTTTAAAAAATTTAGAAATAAAACAGAAATACAGTTGATAATTAGGACAAAAAATGCTATAATTGAAAAATAATACCCAAATAGTCGAATTATTTTTAAAAAAAAGTCAATTTTAAAGTAATTTTCCCCTACGAAACTTTGAATTTGAGGATGTGAAAAGGTAACCTTTTGGTGCATGTATATTAATTCATATAGAATAAAGCTATTGGAGATTGATTTATATACTAGACATTCAAGTTTTTAATAACATAGGTTATATAAACGATATTTAAATTCATGTTAACCACAGTAAAATTGTTGTTTTTTTTCTAACATTTCACATCTCTTTGCTCTATTTTTTTCTTAAAATATCTTATCAGTGATTATTTTCAAAACAAAGTTATTGCGAATATTTTGGATATATTTCTTTTTCCATTTGTATAAATAATGGCTTTCATCAATAAATACTTCCTAAAATGGTAATAATTTCATATGAAAATTTCGAGTGCTTTCTAATCTAGATGACGAATATTTGTAACAGGATCAAAACATCACTGAATTTTACCTTGAAGTTTCAGTCGCCATTTTTAAACATTGCCCTTCGTCATGCTTAATTTAAAGTTATTTAAAATTAGCAATGATTTTTATACGTATTTATTTGATGAACCAGAAAGTTCTGTCCCTCCTTTTTTTGACATCGGAGATTGTGAAAGGCTTAACTATATTTATTGACAAAGAATATATATATTCAATAATTAATTGGTGGAAAACATCACGACTAATTCGCCATTTATGTATCTTAAACGTTCTTATTCACAGATTATGTTGTCATGGTAACGCAGGAAAATTCGAAAACAAATTGTAGAGGAAATTTAAATATTATCTTTTTACTTGGCAACTGATTTAATTTAAAATGGAAAACATATTTTACATATTTAAAACTATACTCAAAATGGTCATAATTACTACTTATTAATAATTTGTATATATATATAATTATTTTGTGTATATATTAATTGTTTAATAATAACATGATTAATTTTTGCCAAATATTTTTTCGCAAACGATTTATTTTGTAATTTATTTTTTGACTAATGTAAAATATTTTCTGGCAGTAGAATAGAATTTCTTTTAATAAATGTGCTGTAAATAAAGTGTTAGTTTGGAAGATATTCTAAAGTAATATTTGTCTCATATTTAACATTAATTTGACAAAACTGGCTCATATTCTGTGCTTAAAAATTTACAAAATAAATAAATCAAATTGTTTTGTGATTAATTTAGAAGCACCATATTGGAGAAAAATTCCTGAAAAGGTTTTATTCAAATACTTTTCTTAAATATACACTATTTAAAGGTATGAGTTGTTTTGTTGTATATTTGTCAGTTTTAAAAAAGACCATAAAAATCAAAGTAAAAAAAAAAATTCTTGTTTGAGCCTAAATTAATTTTTCTAGTTAAAATTTTTAATTTAATTTTATTTTTTGCTTTAGTCTTAATCACTTGAATAACAAAAATAGTTTCATCAATGATTTTTTTTGGAAAACGATAATTAATTATCAACGAAGAAAGCATTTTAATTAATTTTTCTATCTCAATGGAAGTTGTTCCATTTATTAGCATGCAACCTTATTTTTTATATATATATTAAGATAAGACTTCCATATTTATGGATGAATCTGATAGTTATTCTGTCGGTACACGCGCTTCTAAACAGTCCTAAAAGATAAGAGGGAGTGTTGAAAGCAACTATTGCTTTTTATGCTGAAATATAATCCAGGCCAGAAGTTTCTAAATCAATTTCACTTGTATCTCTCAATCAAATCAAATATTTATGAACTTTTGTCTAAATACAAGCATTTCTTGTTATCCAGTTGAAGAAGTTTCCAAAAACATTTCTGAAGCAAACGATTGCGGTTTCGGGGCTTTAAATTGATTTTTTTGTTTTTTTTCTTTCCTTTTGATTTTTATCGATCGCACCATGTATTTTGAATTTCGCAGTACTGGTGGATTATTTGTAAATTATAATTTTCTATAAACAGAACACAAATACTTTAATATTTCAAAAATGCATTTAGGAAAATATTTTAACTTAGTGAGGGTTTGTTAGTTTCATTATAAATGTGCACGAGGGCTGTTGGTGAAGGACCTCGTAATTTTTTGAACCTCGGTAGAGTGACGAGGACGACGCTTAAACTGGCCCCTTCCTATTCAAACTACCACACGCTAACGGGAGGACTTTGAGCCTCGACAGATAAAACATGCATCAGCTCCTCTACATAACGAGTCTTCAATAGCACAGGGCTTCAACTCATTGTATGTCGGCCATGAGTTCGTGATCATAACCGCTAGGCTGTCTTTGCCACCATAGAAGTATCTAGTGTTGGTCAATTTATATTATTTTAAATGAATTTTAGACAAAAATTATTACATTTTTTTAAACTTAAAAAAAAAAAAAAAAAAAATAGCTCCCAGCTATTGTTATTCTTGAATTATCAAGGTGGAAGTTATAGTCATAAATATAAAGAAAAAAAATGGAGCGTGGAACGCCACGCAATGAAAGTGAAACTTCTTTGGCGACGTTGGCCATAAACGGAGGAATACATCTTATTATATTAAACTGCTGGGGGAACTTATCGCACTCTGGTTCGAATTGAAGTAACTATCATCCATTGTAACATCATACATTCTGTACAATGGAGTAGCTACTAAACATTGTAACCATGCTTTGATGGTTCTTTTAGTAACCAAACCCATCAAATAACTAGTTCTGTGAATTTTCCTCCGTTTGATGTGAGCATTGATACAGGAGTCATCATCAACATTCCGAGGTAATCGATCGATTGATCATTGCATTGACGGATACAGAAACATTAATTATTTGCCCTAATATTCCAAACTGACCCTGTACATGTCTCAATCGCCTAATTTGCATGAAAGGTTTTCAAGGCGAAATGAATCTTTCTGATACCAAATCCAAAGTAGGCAGATGTGTTGGAATTTCTGGGTAAACAAAACCATTATATTTTGATAAATTTGGTGTACTTTTACTTTTACTTTGGTATACTTTTTTTTACTTTATTTGGCAATTGCAGCATGCTTTAATGACTTTTAAATTGATTCCCGGTAAAATATTTTTGCGCTTAGCAAAAAAAAAAAAAACTATAACAGGCGTTCTCAAATCATTTCTAAACCATGAACTATCACAAATTGAACACCCGTGACCGAAAGGATTATCAACGAGTCACTTTTGAAAATCTTTGTGACCATTTTTATGGGAATCATAGTCTTTGTAACAACGTAAGATAGAATTTATTATCAATTCACATGAGAATCAGTTTCAACACGCACTAGACTTGTTGAGGGTTCTGTAGTTGAGAGGATGGGGTGATTCACAAAGTCCGTATTAATCTATGCTGTCATTAGAAGAGTCTCAATAGCATTCCCATCATTGGTCATTAAACTCGTCATTAAGAGAGCATTTTGCAATGTTTTTTCCATGCTCGATATTCTCTCATGTACTCTGATGGAGATTTGGCAGTAGCACTTGATGAATTTGCACTATTTTTCTGTTTTTTTTTTAATCACTTTTTCGACTGGATTTGCTGCTAGTTTTTCTTCTTTATTTTTTCTTTCACGAAAATCTTTTCTTCTTTGTGCATTTGATTTAGGCAATCTGACTAGAATTAATAAAAATTCAACGCAAATAAAAATTTAAGAAAAAAAAAGAATTGTCACCGAACACATCGCCATGTAGCCAACAATCTAAAGAAATATTTCAAAAAGGCACGCTTTTTCTGCGAGAGCTATTTTGTCTACACCGTAATGCTCACTCACACTGCAACTCATGGCCTTTGATAGATGTTCCCGGGTCTGGGGCAAAAGGACCCCCTATCGGCAGGTGGGCAAGTGAACCAGTCGGAGAGGTAGGCAATCATCCAACTTTTTCACCGATATGACGCAAGTCACGTGGTGTCCCCACTCCCCCTTTCCCTCCTACTCGCTATCTCCTTACCATGGTGACGATTCGGGGGGATGGGGAGAAGACTACTGAGGGATGGATTCGCTTTTTCACCCTAACGCAAAACTGGGCAATTTTCTCATTCACTCTCGAGCGCAAAGAAGTTTCACTTCAATAATGGCAAAAATATTTATCTGTATGTACATCAGTGAACAAAAATTCCCAAGAATACATTGGAGAATATATTGGTTCAAATGTTCTGAGGTCTCTGGTTTATAACAAACTTATTATTTACCTTCATTATTGGACTAAATTATGTTCAAGCTATTTGATTTATTGACTATCATTTCGCCCGCTCCTGTATTAGTTAAGTAATATGCATCCATTCCATCTATTTCCTGTCCTGCGTTTGGAAAAAAACCTCTTTGGCGTCACCAACTTAATATTCCTAGGGATCGGCAAACAGCTCTATCGCGCTTTTTTAGAGGCCACATCAAGTAGCTTACTTTTGAACAGGGCCGGAAAGTCTTTCCTCAGTGTCATAGGTGCGAGCCTGATCAGGCTTCCCCCAGTCACATTCTTAACTGTTTGAGTTTTACTTTTGACGAGGTTGTGTGTAAGAAATTCTATTTTATTTCTGGATTTCTTGGAGACTTTTGGTTTTATGGAGATACAACAACAACAACCTATCCTGTATACTCAGAGAAAATGCCGTGCAATAACGATTTAAGGGATTTTCAATTCTATGTCATAGTACGCGTAAGTGAAATGGCCCTAAGATTTAGAAAGTTGAAAATAAGTTTGGATTTTCACGATAACCCATTTTTAAAGTGTACCACGAGCACGAATTCAGACAAAACCTACTTCTTACTATACTAGTGGGGATGTAAAAGGCGTTAGATAAACACGGTCTATAAATTATTATTCCACTGATACTCCTGCAACACTCTCAAAATTAATGCTAAAATTCAGTGGTAGAGCTTCAAAGGATATCAATTGCACAATGGATTCCACAAGGCTTAGGGCCGGTCCCTTGATGATTGCTCGACACTGAGATTATGCTTTTCGCTTGGGCACGACCTTGCTTCTTGCTCATCGACATTAACATTTAATGACAGATAACAAGCAAAGCGTCACATTTCCAATAGTATCGAACAATTAAAGGTATGAGTGAGTCAGAAAAAATTCTTAGTACTATTGCTTCCCCCTATCAAAGAAAACTATACTTGTGCTTATAGGAGCTTTATAATTATTTAAAGCCCACTAAGGCCTCTTCTAAGTTTTTGTGTATTCAGTTTCTCAGGATTTAACCCTGATATAATACATTTCCATGAAACGAATCGAACAAAGGAATCCAAGACGTTGAAACTCACCTGAATTGGGAAGTGCTTTACACGAGGTATGGTGTTTGAAATGCTTATAACATATTTCCAGAAACTTCTGAAATCCAATTCTCCAATCTGAAATTAAATATTTTCATAATCCTGACTAGTACTAATAGATCCAATACGATTATAAATATTTGACAGTTTCCTGAAGCTTAAATAAATTTCTACATGTTTCGCAAATTTTACTTCTTTAAAATTTAAGTCTAGAATCGTTAGAAAGTGCATTACTTTAAATTGCTCTGTAGACTCTAAAATATATTATCGATTGGCAATTTGTTAATCTACCGTAACGGATCTAGAATCTAAGCAAAATGTCAAAATGATCAAATATATGCATAATTTAAATTATAATAATTGTGTTGAAGCAGCCCATATGTTATTTTTATAAAATAATAAAAATGATAAAAAATGCGTGGTTGCCCATTACTAAATTGTATTGTATTTGTTTCGCTATAGTAAAGAAAAAAGGGAATAATTAGAAGTTTCTGCACTTAAGGTATCCGACTACGTTCGGAACATGGATTTTAAAAACGCGCATAAATAGATAATTTTCATGATATTTAGTGTCACTTAGTTTAGAATACATGCATAAAATTGTTTTAAGGACATTTTGACAAAAAAAATTATTTAAATACAATATTTTGGCAAAAAAATTAACTTAGAATAACCTTTTTTCCAAATGTTCTCCTTTTGTAAAAAATGCTTCTATTATAATAATATTTTGCCTATATATAGCTCAGATCTCTGTACGGAGGCTCAACTATGATTTTTGAAAAATTCACATTATTTTCAGTTACAACCATTTGAAATAATTATCGGCGTTTTTTTCTTAAAATTTCTCCCCTCTGTTGTCGTAAAACACGGATAAACCCACTTCTAAGTTATGTATTTGAAAAATTCTAGTTGAGCCTCTGTACAAAGGTCTCAGCTATAGACAGGCAAAATATTATTAAAATAGAAGCATTTTTCGCAAAAGCAGAATATTTTGAAAATTTTGTATTCTATGTTCATTTTTTGTCTAAATATTGTACTTAAATAATTTTTTATTGTAATACTATTTTTAAAACAATTTTATATACATTTTCTAATCTCAGTGACACTAAATATCATACATATTATCCATTTATACGCTTTTGCAAAATCACAGTTCCGAACGTAGTCGGATACCTTAAATGTAATTGTGTCTCAAAATCTTCACTTTTTGCGATTTTCAAATTTTGGACACAGGAATCACTTTAAATATCATTCTCTTCATTTGATAAGACTCCAAATTACGAATATGACAGCAGTAGCGTTTAAGTAACTGTAGTGTGATTTGATTTATGACCAACCAAAATCACACCAGTTGCTTTCAGAATAGCTACTCTCGCTGAGCGTTGGTTAAACTTAGCTCGTTGGCTTAGAAATCTCGCTTTAGTAATAACGTATAAATAAATAGTAGAAAAAATGTTTACTTTAATTCGTCCTTCATAACGTCTCTTTGGAATTTAAAAGGAAATTTAAAAATATTCATCAAATCATAGTTTTCAAAATGCGTTTTAATCTGCCTTTCTTTTTGAAAAGAACTTCGGTGACCTGGAATGAATCTTAAAGTTTATATTTACGCATCAGCTGTCCTGTTTTTATCACCCAAAACAAAAATTAAAAAATAAAATTAACTTTCATTTCATTTATCTGATCAAAACACGATTACAGTCCTTTCTTGGAATAAAAGAAACCCACGCATAACTAAAACAAATTTAAATGTCCTTCTTCACACACTCCTTTTTCTCTTTTTATTTCCCAGCATACGTATATTGATAAAACCACTTAAAGAATCGAAAATAAACATCTTTATGGACTCTTAACCTCGAAGTATCAATGAGTTATAACAGATCTTCTTCCGATAACCTCAGTGGATCCTTCAACACAATGACAATCTGCCAAGTTTCGTAGACCACTAAACGTTTCTGTTTTATTTATTTGTAATCACACACTTTTTCACGTGTACTCTATATTCAGTATATAAGTCATCTCTTTAAAACTACAGCTTAGATCAATTGTTTTTTCCTGAGATCAAAATGCTGCGTTTGGCTATAAGTTTGATTGTCGTAACTGTTTTGGTGGTGTCCTGCGAGGGACGAAGTGAGGACGGACAAGATAGAGGGCATCACCACCACCACCACCATCATCATCGTTGTCCTCCACCTCCTCCTTGCAACTGCAATGGGACAATAATTAACGAAACATCCCCCCAGGTACCCGAGACAACACCCTCTCTGCCAGAAAATACCCCGGTAGGACAGGGAGCAAATGTAAAGGATTCGTCTGAAGAATCCAGTGAGGAACAAGGTCATCATCATCATCACGGACACGATCATGGACAAGGACATGGACATGATCACAGCGATCACGGACAAGGACATAACCATGATCATAGCGGTCATGATCACGGACAAGGACATAACCATGATCATGGTAACCACGATCACGGACAAGGCCGTGGACACGATCATGGGGGTCATGATCACGGTCGTCACCACCGTCGATGTCCTCCACCACCTCCTTGCGAATGCCCCCAAGAATAGGAATATAATTTGAGGGTAACCTTCTTTCGTTTTGTTCGTTGGTAAGCTGTGCGAAGTTATATTTATAAGACACTTTAGTCTCAGATATAGGTGCATCGCATGAATTGCTTGGCATGAAAAAAGTATTTTTGTCTTTAAAAAATGAAATTCTTTATGAAATAGCGACTTCTATCTGCTTTGTGTTCTTTTAAAGTATTGAAACATCTGTTGGAAGTTTCCAAATGGCTGCAAATCGATGATGTTTTTCTTTTAATGTTTTTAAAGCTCTGTGTTAAGTTTTAACATTTAATTAATATTCATTGCGAAGTTATTTTAATTTTGTGATTAGTAATAAAATATTGTGTGCTTTGGATACTTGAGATTTCTTGAATGTGTTTTCGAAAATTTCTCTTTTAGTTATAATTGATTATGTAAGCCAAAGTGATTCATTGGTTTTTAAATTGATTGCCCATTTTTTCCAAAAATTTGTTTTTATATTGTTTTAATTTATGATTTTGTATGACAATTTATTTTTATAAGATATAGTAAACTACAAGAGATCTTAAAAGAAGATAAATGTATTAAGTTGAATTTTTTTAAACAAAATTATAATTCAAACTTGAAAAAAAAATGTCTTAAAGATAAGTGAATGCTAGTGATATTAAAAACAATTTTTTTCCAAAAACAATTCCTGACTTGAACATTCTATGATTCTCTTTAAAGATTTCAGATAAAAATATTTTTAAAAAGTCTTGAAAAGTAATTCCAAAAATAGCATTTTTTTAAAAGAAAATATTTAAGTATCATCTTGAATAACAAATGCAACATATTTTTATTTTAACTTTTTATCAATTGGAGACTGTTATAACTTGAAATAGTTGTCCAATATTTTCTTTAAAAAATAAAAGTTTGTTTTGTATTGGAATGAAGAAATTCAAAAGTAATCATTCATTTCTAAAATTAATGATTCAAGATTTGTGACACATTTGTTGAAGAGATCGTAATTTTTTTTTCAAACATTGTTGTACGTCTTAAAAATTTTACTTTTTTTCAATATTTAATCTTAAAAATTAAAGATTTTTGAGAACCAAAGTATTGTTTTTAGATGTAAAATTTGAAAACTTGAAATATTGGAGATTTTAAATAATCAATTTTCAATTTTTGCGCTTACATTTATCATATTAAATTTATTCTCAGATATAATTTATTATATTCTCATTTAGATATTATTCTAATCTTATCTGAGAGCACAATCAATTAATGTCCTGAATTTTTCAAAGTAATTGTAGCGAAATTTATAGCATTTAATCACATAATAACAACTTCAAGAAGGTATAGATTATAAATAATTAACTTTATATAAATCTTACTAGAAATATATTTTCAATCCTAACTTAAACACTAAAAAACTCCCATAGAGAGGAGTATTGATGACTCTCTCTTAATCCAAAAAAAGAAAATTGAAAAATTTTCCATTTAAAAGTTTAAAGACAAACTTTCTTTCTAGATATTAAAATATTTCTTTTTCTGTTTAATGAAATTGTACTGATTATAAGTCATTGCGATTTAATAATTCCCAAAGAAAAACGAGAAAATATATTTGAATTATATTTAAAAAATTTATACAGAAATTTACCCATTTTAGCATAAATTTATATCAATATCTATTTTACTTTTGTTTCAATTTAGTTTTTTAAATTGCATTTATCATGGAGCATAAAAAGTATTTTCTATCGGTGTTATTTTCTAAATGGTTTTTTTATGTGCTCATTTCAAAATATTTATTACATTAATAAACGAATGGTAACATAAAATTTTCAATTCATTTGGAAAATATATCATTTATTACCTTGTCTGTGTTATGCCTTTAGGTTATCGAGATTAATAGACGAATGAGACATAGTTGTTAAGTTATTACATTTTTTTTAAATATAAAATCGTTTATAATATGTTTAAACAAATAAAGTTACTTCAAAAATTTTTACGATTATTCATAAATATTACCATTAAAAGTAGGGGCTAAATATTTATCAACTTAATAGCTCTTTGCTCGCATTTTTATAATTCTGATAATACTTTAAATTTTTAGAAATTTTCGGGTATTAAAATAATACATAACACATGCTTTCACACATGCAAATACATATAACACGCACAAACATAACACAAAATCTTGAAGAAATTAAATACTGAAAATTTTAAACTTATTGTTCAGAATTAAATGGGAAAAAATGGTATTTAAATTATTATTTGTACGTTATTAGCATTAAAAAATCTGAATTTCATACGTTCAAAATTATGTTGTAAAACAATTAAAAACAATTTTGAAGTGCAAAAATGCAGTTTTAATCATTTTTATAGTTTATTCTCTATATTTGAAATTTTAATCCAGTTTTTTTTTACTCTATAACGTTTAAAAAAATCAAAAATATATTTTATGTTAGCATTAATTCAAATTTTTTAAAAAATATAACAACCAGATTTAAAAGGATTTTGTTATTGATAGTAATTTATCAAACTAGAATAAGGCAACTTCTTCACTGGAACAACTGCTCAAAATTTTAAAACATTCTTCATTCTTCAAAAATTTGCAGTTGGCAAAAAATAAGACTCATGTGTAATAACTTTAGTGGTTATCCTAACTGAATTAAACGTATCACTTAAACGCATAAAAAGAACCAAATTCTTATTTTTATAGATTAATTAATTAATTTAATATAGTTAAAGGAAAATAATTTTCTCCTTGTTTAAATCTGATACTTTTTCTTTTCTAGAAACATTTTAAAAAAACTGTTCCAGGACAACGCATCATATGGCTTCTTGCACAAACGATTTAATTGCAACATATTAATCATTTTTTTCAACCACTGTTATTCTTGAAGTTTTCTTTTTATATATAATTTGCTTTTATTTCAACATTGTGATTGTTTTTTATTCAATACAATAAAAAAGAGATATTGTTTGAACTAATATTGTTAGTTCAAAAATAAAACGGATTGCTCGTAAATCGTTTTCCATTTTCATAAGCCACAAATGACTACCTCTCCCCCCTAAGGAAATATATAACAAAAATTGGTTGATAGTTAATAATTACAAACTTTATAAAAGATTTCTTTTTAGATGTCAAAATTTTGACCTCAACTATTTCCTAGACTATTGGTTGATTGATTGAATATTAACATCGCACTGTTCAACTATACGAGGGCTTTTGGCGACGGACCACGTAATTTTGAACCATGGTCAAGTGACGTGGATGACACCTCTCCTAACTACCACACCACCAACGGGAGGACGTTTCAGCTCTCGACAGATTTAACGTGCATCACTGCCCTACACGGCGGGTCTTTAGTGGTACTGGAACCTAGACTATATATTGGAAATAGTTGCTTAGAAATTTAAATCTTAAATTTTACTTAAAGTATTTCAAATTTTTGGAGAAAACTGTATGAAATTTTGAATTAGGGCTTTTTGACATGAGAAATAGGAATGAAAATTTCAGTGCATTACAATCTCTTTTCCCTCAAATGATAATAATTACCATAGCTTTTTACCAAAGAAGAAAATAATATTGATTTTTAATTGTTTTAGATTATTTAGAATTGGAAAATAAGTATACATGCACCGTTGTGAATATTTCATACATACTGAGATGAACTCTTGTATTATCAAATATTTGCGACTCATTAACATATTTTAAGTCTTAATTTAAAAGCTTTCAAGCAAAATTTTACAAAGTGAAGAATCTGCTCTAAAAATTTATCTTTGTTAGTTATCGTACTGTTATTTTCTAAATTTGGCAGTTACGCTGAGGTTGTTTTTGATTTCAAATTGTTGATGATTCAAAAAAATTACCGATGATTGCTTAGTATATTATTTTTGTTTAGTCTTCTAAAAATATAAGAACTTTTTTTATTAGTGATAAAAATCTTAGATGAATATATACACACATATATATATATTATATACAAAATTCACATTAAAACCATTGGATTTTTCCACACAAATTCTTAAAACTTCCATATTTTAAAAGAGGAAACCATATTTCATCGAGGTTGAGACACGATACTAAAAGGCTACATACAAAATTTCCCATAGCAATTAACTCTTCAATAATAAAGTCTGAGTTAATTTCAGAAATCCTCTGTCAGAAAAAAAAATTATGTATTATTTCTATTACAATATTTTTTTAATAAAAATGCTATATTTATAACTGAAGAAAAGGATTGGAGACATAAAACTACAGCTCACAACACTGAGGATTAACGCTAAATCTATAATTATTCCGAAAAATGGGTTTTAGTTAAAGTAAAACAGCTTAATTACCAAATAGAAAAAAAAGTTTTTATTTAAATCCTTGTTTCGAATTCTAAAATTTGATTTCATAAAGATCACCAATAGCAATTAACAGATCATAACAAATATAAATATTACTTTTATATATTTATGTGTATATAAGGTTCTTGTGTAAATTCGAACGAAATAAAACCTGTCTTATTTTCATCACAGTACACAGAGATTTTCAGATATTTATCACACCAAAATAAGACAACAAAAAATACAATGTGTTCTAAAAAGCCTGTTAAAGTAAGGCGTCTCAGGGGTGTTAATTTGTCTCGAGGGCTGAAGACACAAACAATTTTCAAATAGATATAATTCTTTGAAATTAGAATGAAATAATATTCGAATCTCTTACACATTACATATATAGAAATAAGGCGCCAAAAAAGTGTAAAATGCTTGAAATATAATCATAATTTTCAAAATGATTAGAATATCAAAATAAGAAACATTTCTGTAAGAAGCATTAATTAAGTTTTACGATGCGCATGATATTTTTTCTAAAATAGTAACTCTAATTGCTAGCAATAAGTTTATTCATAAAGTTAAATGTATCCTTATCGCACTGTAGCTATTTTTATATAAATAGAATAATAAATTATATTTTTTTTAAAAATAAAAAAATTACATTTTTTAATTGTTTTTAAAATTTCAATATTTTCCAAATATTTTGAAATAAAAAAGACTAAGGTAGGGTTTAAAAAGTATGATATATATTATAATTATATACAAAGGTATATACACATCAAAGGCAACTATTTTAGAAAATAGCATGCTCACCCTAAAAATTACTTAATATTTATTATAGAAATGTTTCTTATTTTCAGATGCTTATAATTTTTAAATTATGATTATATTTTAAAAACTTTGTACTATTCTGAAACCTTATTCCTTAATAAATAACGTGTAAAAGATTCGAATTATTTAATTTTAATTTCAAAGAATTATATCTATTTGAAAATTGTTTTTATTTTCAGCCCTCGAGACAAAATTAACACCCCTGAGACCCCGTAATCCGAAAAAAAAAAAAAAAAAAACACTCTCTTCTTAACATGTTTATATTCCCTTTACAGAAACAACTGAAGTTCTGAGTTCGAATGATTTTCAGTTACAGAAAGATTGCAAATTTACGATCGTATTTTACGAATTTTAGCAGCTTATTTTTTTTAAGCAAAAATCTGAATTAAATATAACTTTTTCATTATGAATAATGCTTTAAATAGTATTTTTTACGATATTTCATTGTCTTCAGAAAAGGAAAATCAAGTAAGTGATAAAATCTACCAGTAAAGTACTCAGTAAGAAAGATAAAATATTCAGTAAAATTTTTAAATTTAATATATTAACAAATAGTGAAAAATGAAAAAAAAAACATAAACATATAAAATTTATTTTGTTATAATCCAAATAATACGTTTTTACTGACTAAAATTTTGTATATTACGATGCGTGGGGGTTATGTAGAAAGCTTTTAAAAATTCATATTTCCTTTTATTTGATTATTTAGTGTAATATATCACCTGAAACAAAGACAGTTCATATAAGTAGTCTATATCTTAAGTTTCATATAATACAATAAAATAAAAATAAGTTTTTGTGGTCCATTTTTCATTTCCATCAGAAAACACACAAACCATATAATGACAAAATACATACATTAAAATCATTCAGGTATCCGAGAAACGCAAGGAATTGAATTGTCCTAACTTAAAATTGGAACTTTTTTGTTTATTTGTTTTAAATCACTTTAATTTTGAAGTAAAAACCAAAAATTACGTAAAAAAAAATCATTACAAGAGTGAAAAGATATAGATATTCTCAAATAAGAACTCTTAAAAATGGAGGAATCTATTGAAATGAAGGTAATATGTTTTAAAACTTTTTCCAATGAGATTTGTATAATCTTTTCAAAAATTGTTCGCAAAAAAATTTATCCTTTAAAACGTCAAAATAAATTACTAAGCTTTGAAAATCTAAAAGGATTTCATAATCAGATATGTATACATATAATATATAAATAAGTAACATCAAAAAATAGTTTTTAAGTCAATTCCTACTTAGATCAACAACGAAAAATTTTATTTTAGCTACTTTTTATTAAATAGTTACAATTAATATAAATTTGTATATACATAGGACAGAATCACAACATTAAGTGGTAATTAGTTTTTTTAAATATCATTAAAGTATCGTATTGTCCTTTTAATTTCAGTCCAACTGAATGCTTTAACACGTGAGAAAAAAACCTTTTCAAGTTTTGACACAAGTCGCCAAAAGGGTCGCTAAGTCGCCAACGTGGCTGTGTTTGTAATTCTTTAAATAATTAGTTTTATTAATTATAATTAAATCATTGTATTGTCATCCAAAATGATCCTGTACATAAAATTTCAGCGCTTTAAAATGTATTTTATTAACGATTGAAAATTTCACCAAGATAAATAAATAAATATACAAATATATAAATAAATAAATATATAGACAGTGCGAGCTAATAGTAGGAATTGAAAAATAGCAGTAAATTTAAATACTCAAGCAAATGACAAGTAATAGCCATTGTAGAGTATACTAATAAGTAAATGTAATGAAGTTACGGCACAATATCATTTTGATAAAGCAAATATAACAAATCTTGTAAAAATTAATACATCTGTTAAAAGAAGTTTAATATGATTTGAGTCAAACAAAAAATCTGCATCAAACACACTATTTCTTTTAACATCAAAATGTATTTTACGCAAACGTGTGCCGATTATGAAGGTACTCTATAAGTAACAAACATATAATTATTTTTTAAAAAAATCACGATATACATTTCAGCAAATTTATTATTAACTGAATCAGACATAATCATAATATTTTGTGGCAAAAAGGATTCTTTACTTAAATTAATAACTATTGGGAGTAACTATTCAATGAACCTACTAATTCAAGCTTAAGAATTCTTATTTCAAAAAATTCTTGTTATTAACATATACTATTATTGTTTGGAGAGCTATTTTTTAAACAACATTTCTAATAAGAAAAATTGCTTCTTATTTTCAAAATAAAATCCGGTGTAACATTTTCATAAAATCTAGCTTATAAAAAGCAACATAAGAGGCAAAACAGGTCTATTATCTAAAGTGAAAAATGTTTCAAACAGATATTTTTCACCTAGAATAATTTTTTTTATCATTAAACAAACACATAGTAAACTATCATTTATTTAACAGTAATTTCTATCTGTTTTTAATGTAACAATGAACTAAAACATTTTAATATAAGACATTAAAAAGGGAAGTTTTAAATCGGTTTTACAGCATCCGATTCACAGACCTGTCTAGCGAAAACTGCTACACACAAAGAAAAACCTCTTTGATGTCTATTATCTTGCGTCTTATTAACGTCTTACGCAAAACAAGTCTATTATCTAACGTGATAAATGTTTCAAACAGATATTTTTCACATAGAATAATTTTTTTTTTTATCATTTAACAAACACATAGTAAACTACCATTTATTGAACAGCAGTTTCTATCTATTTTTAAGGTATCCGACTACGTTCAGAACCGCGATTTTAAAAAAGTGCACAAATGGATAATTTTCATGATATTAAGTGTCACTTAGATTAGAATATATGTATAAAATTGTTTTAAGGACGTTTTGACAAAAAAATATTATTTAAATGCTATATTTTGGCAAAAAATTAACATAGAATAACCTTTTTTCAAAATGTTCTCACTTCATAAAAAATGCTTCTAAAATAATAATATTTTGTGTGTGTGCTTATATAAAGTAAAGACTTCTCTAGAGAGTCTGAACTATTATTTTTTGAAAAATTCACATTATTTTCAGAGTTACAACCCATTAAAATAATTATCGGCGTTTTTTTCTTACAATTTTTCCCCTCTATTGTCGTAAAACATGGATAAAACCACTTCTAAGTTATATATTTCAAAAATTCTTGTTGAGCCTCTGTACAGAGGTCTGAGCTATATACAGGCAAAATACTATTATAATAGAAGCATTTTTCACAAAAGGAGAATATTTTGAAAACTTTTTATTCTATGTTCATTTTTTGTCAAAATATTGTACTTAAATAATTTTTTATTGTAATACTATTCTTAAAACAATTTTATATACATTTTCTAATCTAAGTGACACTCAATATCATAAATGTTATCCTTTCATACGCTTTTGCAAAATCACGGTTCCGAACGTAGTAGGATACCCTAATGTAATAGGAGTAATAGGAGGAAGACTCAATAAAAAAATGCACCTGTGTGAGCGCTGTAAAAGGTATATGTATACTTATTCTATATCTTAAAAACAGAAACTACTAATTTATATTCAGATTATAGCAAAACATCAATCGGTTGTAGCATAACACTTTTTATCTTTTCATTAAACAGTTATTCTCACACAACGTTATACAAAAAAAGACAAACTCTTGTACTTAGGAAAGCAATTAATCATTTAATTAATAAGTAACCATTATAAAAATGGCATCCTTCATAAAAGCACAATATTCCTATTAGCACAATCTTGTTTTGTTTTCATATCCCAAACCGAAGCTTGTACCTCACCTACATGTATCTTATCCAGCAAAAACATACACAGGCGGGATTGGCCAATTCCTCCTCCGATCGTAAATGGCAATTCACCTCGCAATAAAGCTTGATGAAAGGACATATCCAGTCTATACATAGCATCTCGTTCAGTTAATTGGCTTATTAAGGAATCCTTTGATACCCTGATCCCCATGCTTGATAATTCAAACGAAACATCAAGCTCATCGTGATGTACCAGAATATCACCATTTAAGTCCCAATCATCATAATCAGGAGCTCGACCATCATGTTTCTCTCCTGATTTTAGTGTTTTCCCAACTTGGGACACAAAAACGGCACCGAATTTTTTTGTATATTGTTTTTCTCGTTCCTTAGGAGGCAACTGTGGATACTCATCTTCCATTTCTTGAGCACTTATAAAAACTATTTGGCTCGGAAGTTTCTTACGCAGCACAGGGAACTTTTCAGTTATATACCGTTCAGTCTCCAGGAGACATTCGTATATGCTTTTGACCACTGACCTCAAGTAGGGGATGTTCCTGTCTTCTTCTTGAATCACTTTCTCCCAGTCCCATTGATCGACATAATAGGAATGTAATGGTCCCACATCTTCATCTTTTCGTATAGCGTTCATGTTCGTATACAGTCCATTGTACATTGGAAATCCATACTTTCTCAATGCCATTCTTTTCCACTTTGCCAGAGAGTGAACTACAGAAGCTGTAATACCAGATTTCAATTCAAAAGTAACAGGTTTTTCGCAGCCATTCAGATCATCGTTTAATCCTGAGTTAGTTTCCACAAACAGCGGGGGTGACACGCATGTTAAATTTAGTCTTTGGCACAACTCGTCTTCGAACTTCACTTTGACCATCTTTATCGCTTTTTGAGTCTCCAACAAAGATAACTTACTGCTATAAGCCATTTTGCTAGGGAATAGAGTGCTTGTTTCTTTGATTTTGTTACTTCAATTGCAATTTTTTAAATAAAATTATAAACACAGAAAGCTTAGTAAAATTTGATTTGCAAAGATTATATGTATAAAATTCAAATTATTACTGTAATATATGCTTTTACCGCAGGCCAAACCCCGATAAAGGACAAAAAAAATCCCAGGGAAAATTTATTTTGTCACATCTATATCACTTTGTTACTTTGATCACATCTGGTAAAAATCAGTTTATATTGAAGCCATTTAGCGTAGAATGTTTCTATTCAGATGTCATATTACTTAAATTACATTACACAATTTGAAAACTCACTTATTTGAGTATTTCAATGGGATTTGGAAAGATTGGTATCATCTCAAAATCAGATTCTGACATTTAGTATTATTAGCACTTTTCCGGAACATATCCATCAAACTCAAGTTTTCAAAATCATCACGTATTCTCTAAAAAGCCATTCTTAAAGACAACGAAACTGTCATTTTCAAGTGAAAGCTACATCAAAATTAACATACATTCAGATTTTTGAATGAAATAATTTTAATTATTTAATAGTTTTTATAGGAAACTTTAATTTTTGAATTTTCTTTAAACATAAAAGGATAATGTAAAGTAAATACATAACCTGTTTATCAGAGAATCAACTAGTAATATTTATCTTCACAAAGTAGTTAACAAAACTGAAATAATTTGATAAAAAGAAAAAAGAATAGATTTTTTCCCTTTTTTAGGAATTTTTCTTCATAAACAAATTTATGGAGAAACTTTATTACATTGTTCTTTTAAAAAAATCAAACCACCAATATCTGAATCTTATTATTTCAGCAAAGACTTATATTTCATTAATTCCGTTTGTATTTTGAATTTATTACAAGTTTCATGGAAAGAAATTTTAAAATAGATGAATTATTTCTAATTATGCATTATATGCTTCTATAAACATTGTTAAATATTTTTTTTAAAGTTTTACTGGCTCGTTTTATTTAGTTCAAGTTTACTTAATATAATATGTTTGGGGATAATGCTTGTGGAGAATAATTACTACAAAAGTGAAATAAATTTGTCTCAGAAAATTGCAATAATAATTATTCGCAATATTTTTTAAAAAATTATTCCCAATTTTGTGTGTGTGTGTACTTCAGGTATATTTTTTTAAATCATTAATAGATTCTTTTATTACATTCTGATAGTATTTCCTAAGTTGTGCTCAATATTCTGAAACCATTTCAACACACATGTGTGACACAATATGAAACAAGTTTATTCATTTAATAAAATTCAAAATTTATTCAAAGATTATGTCTTCGTTAATGTTTTCAATTGAAATTTATTTCTCACCAAAAATTCTAACCCAAGTTCAATGAAAAAAAAATCAATTTCCAATATACGTGTTACTAATTGAATTTGATAACAAAACATTTGCTATGAGTGTAGCGGTATCATATATATTCCTCCGGATGTAGATGATACCACAGAAACATCCTCCGGATTAAAGTGATCATTTTGGTCCAGCGGTATGTTACGTACTAATGGAACCGAAGGTCACGGGTTCTGTCCTACCGGATAGGCGTGCCACTTCTTTGGTGACCTTGACGCTGAACAAAGAAAAACGCAGCAGCTGTCGTAATGCCATCTACCCGCCGCAAAAGCAATCAAAAGCCATCAGATCCACTTGACGCAACAAGAAGGGTTTTGAGGGTCTAGGAGCCATTACAGATCAACATTCCGTCTTTGAACTATTAGAATTACGTACTTGAAATCTGGCTCGTATGTTTCTTTTCATAGAGATCAAATAATAACGTTTTATTACGGAATTCGATTCTCAAGGATATTGTGGCAGTGGTATATAGGTAAAAAGAAATACGTGCTGTTCGAAAAACGTACCTACAGACTTGAAATTTGGTAAGAATTTTTCTTTTGTTGAGTAGAGATCCGCTAAGAATTTAGACTACATCTGCAAATCACTTGAACTGATTACAAAACTGTTTTGTTTTGTTAGAAGGAAGCGGAAATATTGCCCACACTAAACTACTGAACTGTGCAGCATATCAATATGAAGTTCTGATACACTGTAAATAAACCGATATGTAAACTTAAGTTAATTAAATAAATACGTTCAACAAAAACAAACTTAGATCATCCCTGCTTATTGTCATGAAGTACATCGAAAGTATTTTATTTCCAATTTATGGATTTTACAGAGATGATCAATTGGCGAATCAATGAAGTCTGGAACTTTTTCGAAAAAATAACATAGAATAAATCTATATATGAATTGTTACAGTAAATCTTTTTAAAACACACAAAGGAAAAACGCGACATCTGTTTTGTACTTATTTCTAAATGAAATATAAATTAGAGGGCATTGACTATGTCTAAATACAAACAACTTCAATAGAGGCTATTATTTTTCTCTGCAAGTGTCGTTTATAAAAAAAAAATTGCATGAGTATTTGGCAAATACTTCACATCTTTGTTACAGATAATTTTTAATTTGTATAAAATAAAGTGAACCTTCTAAATACAGCTATAAAATGGAACATTTATTCTCATAATTAGAGTAAATATAACTATATGCTACTATAAACCAAATAACGTTTTCACAAGCATTGGTATCCCATGTGAAAAATTGTGTCACGTTTGGTGCTGTTTTATTCAAAGCTGTTTTTATTTGATGCATAACTGAAAATAAAAAAAAAATAGTGAGATATCTGACATATATTTAAAATTATTTTGCTACCTACACTTTGTAATAATTTTAATCGTCATTTAAATACTCTGAACAGTTGAACAATGTCAATGGTTATGATGCCTGGTACAAGCATTTTAGAATTAAAAACAAGTAATATAAAAAATAGAAAATTTAATCAATAGGACAACAAAGAGAAATTTATTTTGGTTACTTTTTATTATATTAATTACAATTAATATAAATATGAACATATGACAGAATCATAATATTAAATAATAATTAATTTTTATTAAAATAATTTAAATTAATTTAATTTTTAAAAAAAATAATTCATAATATAAGAATAAAATGATTACGAGAAAATTAATGTCATTGAGGTAAAAGAGGGGGGTGCTCTATAATAATTGTTATTATTTTTTACTAGTTCTATTCCGAAATGCTGAGTTTGTGTAAAATTGTAATAGCATCCCACGTGGTTGTGTAAATGTAAAACACCTCACGATTTTTCCTCAATGACATTAATTTTCTCGTTAATCCTTTTATTCTTATATTAAGAATTATTTTTTTTACTTTTTAGTTCGATTCACTATATAAGCGTGTTTTTAGTTTTTTTAAAACTATAATTTATTTTTCATTTTTTAGTTCGATCTACAATAAAAGCCTGTTTTTTTTTTAGTTTTTAAAACTATCATTTATTCTTTGTTGAATTTATCCTTGAGTCTGATATTTGGAGCCGGAATTAGTCTTGCTCTTCAATGATATTAATTAATGGATCTAAAGGGTACTTATTCTCTCCTTTAACGGGGCCTCGGATGAGTCCCAAATCGTTGTAATTCAAAGATTCCGTCTCTATAGATACAAGTCAAACAAATAAAAGTGTGTAAGAAGAAATATTAAGTGTAAATCGCATTATCACCTTTTAAACATATTGCTATATTGTCATTTCGTATCATCACTTCTAAACGTATTGCTTTATAAAAATAAAAAATATTTAGCAGTTAGAACATAAATTATTTTTTTCACATGCACGAGTCTTTTTTTGTTTTTTATTTCCATTTTTAGAAAAACTAGATTTATATTATGGTAATAAGTTGCTAACTCACCTACCCTCTCCTTTCTCTCATAAGGAACACTTTTTTTGTTTGTTTTGTTTGTATTAATAACAAGCATTTTTATTTTTAGGGTTGCACCTTTTTAAGAGGTAGGGTGTTTTAATCGCCGTATCTGGTATTAGTCGCCAAATCTAGAAACGATGTAATGAATCAGTCGCTAAATCTTGATCATCCTTATTTTTGAGGATCCTAATCAGGACAATGGAACAAAATTATGAAATTATTATATTGTCATCTGTCTTTGAGAAGTGTGCAAAATTTCGAATTAATCTGACCTTTTAAAGTGGGTAAAAATTGAGTCCAAAGATTTCATTACATACAGGTGAAACGTGTTAAAAACGACTTCTATTACAACGTTTGTTTTGCTGCATTCTTTGTGGTGCTTGTTCGAGATATTTGGGCATTACTCTCAAAAACTTGTATTTACACCATTATGAATCAAGTCGGGGAAATGATTCATCATACCTTTTATTCATATACATAGATGATCTAATTGTTATTAGTCACGACAGGAAATTTACGCTTCGCATTAATTTTTATCCAGATTACCTAAAATTGATACAGACAAATTTTAATGGGGACAAGGTTGAATTTTTATATTTAGATTTACAGATCATTGACAATTAACTATTCAGTAATATTTGTGACAAAAGAGATGCATTTAACTTTAATGTCATAAATATTCCAAACTTAGATAGTTGTTTACATATACCGAGAGAGAGATATTTAGAAACATAATTTTGAATGTTTTGATAAGAAATAATTATTTAACTACACATAATATTGATAAATTCGAGAGCTCTCAGAAATTTATATTTAACTGCTTACAGAGAGATTATCCCATCAATTTCTTGAAAACATGAGTCGATCACAAAAATTTCTTAAAAATCTTTTTAAACTAGTAAAATTGACGAATTGTGATGGGTTCCATGATAGGCTTTACGAAATGAGCAAATCCATCACACAACATTAGGTAAACAAAGTCAACTTGTTAGTGGTCTAACTGTGAAGAATATATATATTCCTTTTGCAGTTTACAATTTGGTACATACATAGACCAACATTTACACAACTATATTTTTATAATTTTTGATGACCAATTTTTTATGATCAATCAAAACACTTTTTGCAAACAATCTGGTTTGCATCTAATATCAAGTATTTGAATTTTGAAGTGGATTTGGGTCTTAGATTAACGTGGAGTTTGTGGGAGTTATGAGTAATGTAGGAGTTGTATTTGTTGTGTAGGAATGACGAAAACCATTCTTCAATTTGAAGTTTTGTTGGGAAGGGGTGGAAAACTTCTAAACGTGGGCTCTTGGGAGAGTTTTTGATGATTTTTATAATTAGAATTTGTTGCATATTCAGCAATTTGGGTATTTAGGAAATTTGTGTGTTAGTGTTTTGAGTTATTTCAATAGAGTGAATATACTAGGTTCCTAATTTAAACTTTCAAATTTTAGAGATTTTAGTGATTTTTTTTTCTATTTCCATTTAAAGATGGGTGCATAATCTTTGATGTTTGGTGTTTCAATTATATTACGTACTTAGCAGCGTTTCTCAAACTGTGGAATGCGCTCCCTAGGGAGGCGTAATAACCCTACGTAGGGGGGGGGGGCGGGCGGATCGAAAAGTTCAAAATAAAAAGTTTAAAATAATTATCAATTTACTCAAAGGAAGCAAAACAAAATACATTCCGTCGTGATAAAAACTAAAATACATATTCACACTGATATAAAACACTTACTAATGTATCAGTGCCGCAAACAGTGTTTGATAATTAATTTATCAATACCAAATTAAATGCAAGTTCAGTAGTTACTAGTGACTTTCATAGGCTTGTCATGTACGAAATACTACAATACACATCTCAATAATTTGTGCATTTTATAACTAAAGTCGCATTGTAACCTTAGCGTCGAAGTACATTACTATTGCATTCAATACATAGTTGTTGTATAAGGAGGATACTTTGCAAATTGGGTCGCAAATATGGAAAGTTTGAGAAGTACTGATTTAAAGTATATATCAACACGTTATTAGTGCTTTAAATAAAGACAATCAAAGAAAAATACGGTATGTTCTATTAAAATTCTTTATAACATTAGCTTAAGGAAAATGAATTGATGTTTAATTGGGAGGGGGCAGGGCACCTGCTAGTCCAAGTTTAAGAGTAAGTTTGTAAATTAGGGGTAGCCAACTCGCGGCACGCGTGCCACAGTGTGGCACGGCTGAGTTGTAACAGTGGCACGAGAAGACTTATTTAAAAATTAAAAAATTTCTAATGATAATAATCACTACCAATTTTGTTGAATATCGTTGTCTGAGACAAAATGCAAATCACAAATTATTTTAAAAATACACTTAAGGTATCCGACTACGTACCGAGCAGTGATTTTGCAAAAGCGTGTAAATGGATAATATTTATGATATTTAGTGTCACTTAGATTAGAAAATGTATATAAAATTGTTTTAAGAATAGTATTACAATAAAAAATTACTTAAGTATAATATTTTGACAAAAAATGAACATAGAATGACCCATTTTCAAAATATTCTCCTTTTGTGAAAAATGCTTCTATTATAATAATATTTTGTCTGTATATAGCTCAGACCTCTGTACAGAGGCTCAACTAGAATTTTTGAAATATATAACTTAGAAGGCTTTAAGATATCCATGTTTTAGGGCAACAGAGGAGAGAAATTTTAAGAAAAAACGCTGATAATTACTTCAATGGGTTGTAACTCTGAAAATAATGTGAATTTTTCCAAAATCCTAGTTGAGCCTCTGTACAGAGGTCTGAGTTATATACAGGTAAAATAGTATTATAATAGAAGCATTTTTCACAAAAGTATATTTTGAAAATGGGTCATTCTATGTTCATTTTTTGTCAAAATATTGTACTTAAGTAATTTTTTTTTGTCAAAATGTCCTTAAAACAACTTTATATATGTATTCTAATCTAAGTGACACTAAATATCATGAAAATTACCCATATATGCGCTTTTTTAAAATCAGGGTTCCGAACGTAGTCGGATACCTTAAATGAATTATGGTAGGAAATTGTAAGGTAGAAGATACTCCTTCATTTCTGTGTGCTCTGGCTTTTTACAAAGGAAGTGCACTCGTGAAATTTTGTTTTTTAAAATATTTGAAAGAAACAGCCCAGTGAATGTATGCTACTCAAGACTGAAGATTGGCTATGGCATTGAGCTTTTCTTACCTATACTATGGGACATTTAAATAATTTAAATTTAAGATTATAAGGATATAATTGATCATATGCATATTCTTTTGGGAAAAAACTTTTGCTTTTTTTTTATCTCGATGCTGGAGAAATAAAGATTTTTTAACACACTTCACATTAATGCAGGAACTTTCTGCCATTGTTAGTAATGCTCCCAGCTATAATAGTTTTAAGAATTTAATTTCCATTTTGCAGGATTCATTTAGGGCTAGATTTGACGATTTTCAAAATGATTTAAAAACTGCTTATCTTTTCATGCATTTTTTTTTTCATAATTTCTCTGGAAGACTTGCTTAAAAAAATGTTCTCTTTGCGCAAAATATCCATAATAAGCATGAATAATATTTTCTGACCTTTTCATATTTCTTTTGTTTTTTGTTTGAGGGAAAGTTGGGAGTGGCACGCATGATTTTTTTTAATCAGATAGCACTCTTCCAAAAAATGTATAAATAAACATTTGGCATTTTCAAAATAAAATTATATAAACTTTTACGTAATACGAACTGAAGGCATGAGATCACATTCAATCTTTACTCGTTAAGAAAACTCGATTTAATCATCATTTCAACTCAAGGCTTAAAATCTGGATGCTAGAACGATCCAAAATTTTTCGAACTTATTTAAAGCATTGTTAATCATAACATTAGACGAAATTTCTTTGAAAATTTTTACATGCTTGGTATTTATAAATTAAATCACGAAAATTTTCATTAATTTTTCAGTATTCAGCATGTAGGATATTATATTTGACTTTTATCTGTCGAAAATTCATAAATTTGTTTAATGACCACAAATAAAAATTAGAAATTAAATAGTAAAATATATCCATGCATTCCATTCTATTATTAAAGAGCATTATTATAAATTTTAATTACAGTTTAATTTATTATCATATTACATTAGGTTTTTGAAAAAAAGTTAAATATTACAAAACCCTTTTTTAATTTCTATAAACCTAAAATTTTCCTCGCATATTTAAAAATAGTAGCATCCATGAGATTATCATTACATTTTTTTAAATCATGATTTTTTGCACCCTTTTTTTTAAAAAAAAATATTTATGATGTTTAATTGTGTTTTTTTATTTTCAAACTTGCTAAGGGAAAAAGAACGAAAAAAACACAAAAGTAAAGAATAACTATTTTAAAAATTAGTTTAATTTAGTGAGAAATAACTTGATTTCTCGTTGAGCTCCATACAGCCAAATTTAAATTGTAGGAATGATGCATTTGGCGTCTTTGATAACAGTCACCTGTAAAAATGAATAAAAATTAACTTTAAAAATCAAAACAAACTATTAAATTTTACAAAATCAAAGCATTCTATTCAACTTTAGAAAATCTAACTTACATACGTATATAGCTTTAAAACAAAATTGCAATTTTTATAGAAATCAACAAATAAAATGAATAAAATGGAGTACTATTTATTTGAATTTGTTTTAACTACTTGTGCAATACATTTCATTATTCCATGTTCCATGTTGTTCAATTCCAAACACAGATTGCAAAATTTTTCATCATTTTATTAACAATCCATGTAACACATAGAACAGCTACTAGAACCACAAATATAAAATCAGACGATAACATTACATCGATTGAATAAAAATAAATTGGAGCAAAAATTATTTTTGCTATAGTGTTAAACGTAATAATTACTTCTTTTTTAGCAGTTCAAAATTCCCCATCAAGTAGGGAAGATACACTTAAAATTCACTTTCTAAGGGATTACCAAACTTCAATGAATGACAGTTTTTTAGTTAAATTAGTATATACGCGTCATTTTTTCTCATTTATTATTGAAATAAATTATATACCATTTTTTATTTAATGTTCTATAACAACTTTTGATTTCTTATTATATAAAAAAAAACCCTGTTAATCATTAAAAAAAGCAATATATATGTTGATATTATCTTCTCTTTTATTGCAAAACAATTAAAGTCTGATTCTATAATTAATTTCCTTTCTGAACGCAATTTTGCATACTAATTTACTTTGTATTAATTTATATTTCTTTTAATTTCCATTATTATATGTATAAAAAGAAACTGCAATTTCTCAATTTTGCAAATGTATTCAAAATGTTATTACCCACAACCGCATTGATTGAAAAATTGATCAGTTAAACTTGCTTTATTATTTTCATTTCGCATTTTACTAATATACAGGGTATATCAATAGAGCGGTTACAAACTTACACAAATAGAGACACCTATCTGATGTGAAATCACAGAGCAATGCATGGATGGAAAAACTTTCCTGGCTCGTTAGTGACGACATAAAACACAAGAAAGATATGGCACAAATATGAGGAGAAAACATGTTTATTATTTTAATGGTGGGAAATCTTTGACTCGTGTAGACAATAGATGACACTTAAATAGAAGGATCAGACAACGGTGGATGCGCACATGTAGTTTTTGTGTAATTGTAGCTTTATTTCGCCTGCCGATAGGGTGGTAGTAGAATGGAACGTTACACGAACGCTGAGCTCGCTGATATGCATCAGGCATATGGGCCGCTGATTGCAATGTATAAGTCGCACAGTGGTTTTACGCCCAACGTTACCCCATGAGGCAAACTCCCAACCACGCATCCTTTGTACTCTTGTCCGACAGCAAATCCTTCATCGTGGACACACAGGAGAGTAAGAAGAAGAGTAAGAACGCCAAACAACGAAAAGTCTGTGCTGGATCTGATACAGAAGAATCCCGGTATCAGTACCCGGGCTATCACCAGTCATATGGGATTTCCCATACGACAATCTGGTGGATACTGCATACTAACGGCGTACTTCACCTAGCGTGCAACTACTTCACGTAGGTGATTTTGCTCAACAATCGGCGTTTACAAGTTGGTATTTAGAAAGGAACGCAAGATATCTCCGTTTCACGGACACTATTTTGTTCACTGATGAGTAGACCTTCAGCCGGAAGGGAATATCCAATTTACAAAACACCCCTGTGCGATCGGCAAAAAATCCACCTGCAACAAGAATCCGCGTAGCTCAGGAACGGTTTTTTGTTAAAAAAAATGGGCTGGTATCGTGAGAGACCACCTGGTTGAGCTGTACTTGTTGCCCGAATGTCTGACAGGTACAAAATATCTGCTCTTCCTTCAACAAGAATTGCCGCAGCTGTTAGACAACGAGGATATATCCACTGTTATACATTCTTCCATGTAATTACAGCAATGGTGTGTGTTTCCTCCTGAATGTATGGTCAACAGTGGATCGAGTGAGGTGGTTCAATGCATCGGTCCACTCGATAGCCAGACCTCACTTAACTTGATTACTTCTTAAGGGGGTACATCAGGCCACTGGTGTATGAAATTCCCGTTAATATATCTGAAGACTGTAGCACGCATTCTGGCAGCTTCTGAAAAAGTCTGGAACATGCTTGGTATTTTCTTTAACGTTCGAGAGAGATGTGAGGGATGTGAGGCTTGCATCAAGGCCTGGGTTTGTATATTTTCAAACACCTTCTTTGATGACGATCGTTATCTCTTTAAGGTATCCGACTACGTTTGGAACCGTGATTTTAAAAAAGCGTATAAATGGATCATTTTCTTGATATTTAGTGTCACTTAGATTAGAATACATGTATAAAATTGTTTTAACTACATTTTGACAAAAAAAAAATTACTTAAAAACAATATTTCGGCAAAAAATTAACTTAGAATAACCTTTTCTTCAAAATGTTCTCCTTTTGTCACAAATGCTTCTATTATAATAATATTTTGCCTGTATATAGCTCAGACCGCTATACAGAGGCTCAAATATGATTTTTGAAAAATTCACATTCTTTTCAGAGTTACAACCAATTGAAATACACTGCTGGCCACCGTAAATGCAACACCAAGAAAGACAAGAGATAGCACAACAAAATTTATTTTGTAGATAACATGTTGACCAAGTATCAAATGATTA